>OU015496.1:28189253-28489253 GCA_907164885.2 Dolomedes plantarius | reverse complement strand
GACAAGCTGTCCACACTAAATTAATCAATCTCAATATTTTGCGAAGTTTTACTCCCTATTCCTCGTTGCTAATAGATAAGTAAATTTTTTTTTGTAACAGAAAGAACATATTGTTATATTTCGTGCTCCAATATTCACTCCAAGTAACAGTGACACAAGTTTAATATTTTCTATATATTTTCTATACTGACTTAAAACAAGCTACAATATCACATACAGTCACTGAAGATTACATAAAAGTTCAACAAAAGACTTCAGATATTGCACAATACACACAAGCACTGTAATATGCCTTGCAATTCCTAATTTACACATTCTCCAACACAGCCGAGCTCCAACACAGAAATGCGCGAATCCTATGGGAGCCGAGTTGTGCATCCTTATATACTCTGAGCGACTTTCTCGATTGTTCTATAGATGAAAACTTCCCGAACTCGATAACCATGCCACCTAGGTGAAATCTGATTTGTTCTCCAGGTATCCAAAAAAGTCTCCAAAATTTGCCTAAAAACTATAACAAAACGGAGGATCGGACTCAAAAAAAAAAAAAAAAAAAAAAAAAGGTTATTTACAGATGGATAAAATCATTTACACCTGTTTACAACAATATTAACAGGGATGTCATTTTCTAATTGGTATACTAGGATATATCCTAGGATAGCTATTTTATACCTAGAGTAAATATAGAGACTTGCAGATTGAGATGGAGAACTCAGATACCTATTCTTTCCTTTCAAAACAATCGAAGAATACCGAAAACAAATTCTAAGCAATTTTGAGCAGAATTTTCCAAAATATCTATCTATATATTTATTTAAGTTGCTAAGCCGACCTTTTGGGCAGTCCGTGGGAGAAAACTACTGCATCAGTTTACTTCATTTTGGTCTTACACGAAAGATTGCAATCTTTAGATTTGTCAAATTTGGTTTTTGAAACCGCAATTTCTATTAATTAGCGAAAATTTACAATCAAAAATTGCTTTCTGCTCATGCTTAGTGACATGTTTAATGATAAACACGTTTATTCCGAGGAGTCTCTCTAGATCTCTCTCTTTGCCCTTTTTATGATAATTATGTTTGTGAAATATAAGATCAAACCTGATGGAAATTGTTTATTTCGCACTGTTTAATTAACGATAATTTGCAATAAAAAAAATTGCTTTCCGTGCATGCTCAGTTCCATTTTTAAATCTGGCTTTAGATACTCACTAAGCACGAGGCCGCTTAAACACATTAGTTTGTTTCTGCGTATTATTATGATTTTCAACATTTGGCAATGATGTGTTGAGTATAATTTGTATATTAGTACATGTATTTACTATCTAGCCGTCATGTTGTGACGGTTACCAAGTAGTATAAATTTAAGTTGCTAAGTCGATTCTCTGAGCAGTCCATGAGAGAAAACTATTGCGTCAGTTTACTTAATTTTGGTCTTAAATGAAAGATTTCAATCTATAGATAGGTCAAATTTGGTTTTTGTAACCGCAATTTCTATTAATTAGCGGCAATTCCCAATTTAAAAAAATTGCTTTCTGCGCATGCTCAGTGAAATGTTTAAATCTGGCTCTAAATACTTACGAAGCACGAGGCCGCATAAACACGGTATTTGGATATTCCGAGGAATTTCTCTAGCTCTCTCTCTGTCCTTTATATTTTTAATCACGTTTGTGAGATACAGAATCAAACCTGACGGAAATTGTTTATTTCGTGCTGTTGAGTAAACATATTTCTTTTTATTGGGTTCAATAGTAATTTTTTAAAGTGTATTTCTCTGTTCTTAATATTACGATTTTCAACATTTGGCAATGATGTGTAGAGTATAATTTGTGTATCAGTGCATTTATTTGCTATCTCGCAGTCATGTTTTGACGGTTACCAACTACTTGTATTTAAATATACATCGCGTAGCTTTGAAAGTTATTCGTGGTAGGCGATACTATTCGCCGTATCACCCATCTAACATATTTAATTTTAAAACATTTCCGTTCGTATGACAATCCATTATTACTCTATAAAAAAATTCAATGTTTTCATTACTTTTTATTACCACTAAGGTGTGATTGTTATCACTTTAGCAGATTTGCCTTTCTGCTTTTTTCAAGTTCTAAACAATTCCAATAAAAAATTCCAATGGCGACACTGAACAGAGGAAGAACAAAAAAAACGTAAAATAAAGCGATATCTTGGCTATGTTTAACAAAGGAAGAAAGAAAAACAAGTGATAGAGCAATGTTTTGGTGACGTTTGACAGAGGAAAGGAAAATAATGAATTTGTTCAATGACGCCTTTAGCGTATTTAAAAATCTAGAACCGAGTTTTTATATATTTACTACATTTTAAAGTCTCTTGGATAATATGTATTATGTTTAAAGGAGACAGAATAGTTTATTATGGGTAAATTTGGGTGCGAGTGGGGAGTAAAAATGACTGATATATTTTATACAGGGTTGTCATAAAAAAAACTTTGCCGATATATGGACCTCTAGCGGCTGTTCCGTTCAAATGATCGAGATTATATTTCAGATATAGTTATTCAGAGGTATGAGCTCGGTATTCTGAGAACGGCAACAAAGTGGCGCTCACGGTTATGGTTATAGGTATAGAAACTGGAAATTTTCGAATGGCAACGATCACTTTTTTCCCTTCGCAAAATGCTTAGCGCATGCGAAACCCCTATAGAAGGTTGAAACGGTCCGTGTATCACAAAAAAAAGGACGCGTCATGCACGCACAAAAATCAGCTCTGCGAACGGCCAACAAAAACACGATGATAGCATCCTTGTGGAAACTGTGTAATCCAAATTGTCCGATCTGTGTTGTCATCAGAGATTGGTGTCTTGCCTCTGTCATATGTAAATTTCTTCCGTGAGTCCCGATCGTGTTTTTGTAGTCCGTTCGCAGAACTGTTGTTTGTGTGTGCATAACGCATCCGTTTTTTATGATACACGTACCGTTCCAAAGATCTTTGGGGCTTTCGCATGCGCTGAGCATTTTGCGACGGGTAAAAGTGGTCGTTGCAATTCGAAAATTTCGAGTTTCTGTACCTATAACCGTAACCGTGAGCGCCACTTTATTGCCGTTCACGAAATCCTGAGCTCATACCTCTGAATAACTATTTCTGAAATCTAATCTCAATCGGTTAAACGGAACGGCCGCTAGAGGTCAATTTGTCGGCAAAGTTTTTTTATGACCACCCTGTATATTGACGCCCGGTGGCGTAGTGGTTAAAAGCGTCAAGCTGCCAGTCCAAGGTTCGACCCTGCGACTAGGCGAGGTCGACTCAGCCTGTCAACCCTTGAGTGGGTCGATAAAATGAGGACCAAGCATGCTTCGGAACTAAACTCTGGGTATTTCGCATCAGGTTGACCACCTGATTGAGACATATGCTATATGGCACCCCAAACCCACTGTCAAGAAAGTGTAGAGGAGAACCGCCGGCCTTGGTCCACAGCGAACTCTTGCGCCATGAGTTTAGTTTTAGTTTTATTACCATGTTCTTATTAACTCGCTTTCTTGTTTGTTTGTTTGTTTGTCCCGCACAAATCTCGCAATCTATTTTTAACTAACTTCCCGACTAGCTAGACATTTGAAACTTTTAGAACAGCTCAGAACACGATAACAATAAATTATTTTAATACTGTTAGCCATCTTTAAGCAGATTTGAATTCATTTTCAGTTAATTTTGTTTTGTAGAATGGTGCAGCCATCTATCCGCCGGGACGGGAACGAAATGTTAAACGCAAGTTAACTTCCAACTAACTTCATTTTCTTTCAAGTTGATGGGATAATTCATCAAAAAAAAATTTAAAAAGTATTTATCAATACATAGAATTGTCAAGTTTATATGATTCAACAGAAAATTTTATATAAACATGTTATATAAAAAGTTCTTTTTATCTTGTAATTATATTTTATACATTAAAATTCTCCGTGTGTCCGTAAATATAGTATACATTTCAAAATGATTTTTTTCCGAATTTATTTTTATACACAAATAATTGCAATTTCAGTTAAGAGGATAGTATCACCTTAATTCGTACTTTAATGAGGAGCGGTTGTATAAAGAGAAATTGAGTCTGAATGAGTCAAAACTGTATCGGAGGCGTGTTTGTTACCACATCACGAAGAAGTAACTGTTTAGGCAACAGAGGAAGTTTTAACTGAATTCCAGAGTATTTAATGTATTGGAATATTTTGCAGGAAATTTGAAATTTTAGCACTAAGACGGGAAAAAAACAGGCAAAATTAATAGAAAGTCTGATTGAAACTTGTCAAAAGACGATTAGACGATTCAAAGGGACATTCTTAATTTTGACCAAATTTTCAGAATATTCCTTACGTTTTCTCCCGCATTTGTTTTTCTTTTTTGAAGAAGCATTTGCAAAGATTTTACCTTCGATGCACTGTTTTTGAGCCGGATGACAAATTCTAGCCACATTCAAACGATTGACTCCGAAATCAGCTGCAACCTAATTAATATCACGTGTTCCAGCTTTTGGCATTTCTACAGTTGTAACAACTTTTGTAGAACACTGATAATGACTAACTGATAATGAAGATTAACTGATAATGAACATAATATTTTATGCTCATTATCAGTTAATTGCTTTAGTATTCCTTCTTTGTGTGTGTGTGTATAAGTAATCGAACGATACTTACACTGAAATCCCCCATTTTCTGAACAAAGCAGGTGTTACTTTATTTTACGCAAAATACAAAATTTTCCTTATTAAAAATATTTCACTTGATCGAAAACAAATGTCGCCCTGCTATGATCTGTTATTTTACGATCAACGTCAGTTAAAAAATAGATTTTTTGATTACTAAAACGTTTACATCATCCGTTCATCTTCAGACTGTTTTAAAATATATACAATATTTTCGGACAGAGGGTTATATTCTTTATTTGTGGTATAAATTTAAAATTTTCTTGTAGGTATAAAACAACCCTCCTTCAAGCTTGAAATGAAAAAAAAATTTTAAAAATAATTTTATTTTAAATTTTTAAATTAATCATCTCCTTTAAGCCTAAAATCGGGGAAAAGGAGGAATTGTGAGAGGAAAGTGAACTTATATAAGATATCCTCATAGCAGGCTCCTCAGCCTTCGTTCTATTCAGATGGCATAGTATATTACATGAAGCGTTTTGAAAAGAATTACAGACTCCATTTTTCTTTGAAACATTTGAGTTTGAAGGGAAGATAAACCAACACGAATTTTGTGGTAGGGTCATAACTGGAAAAGAAAATATTAAAGTTTCAACAAAATTAAAAAAGGAATACTCTAAACAAGGTAATTTTCACTGCTGATAAACATTCTTACAATGAATAACAAATACGATTTTTGAATTTATAGGAATTTTCTAGATTTTCTTTTCACCTTAACATGCTGCTTTCCCTGAACTATTTTCTATTATAGATTAAGTTCTAGGATATCTCTATAACATTGTTAAATATCGTGTTACATTTATATTGAGAGCTACGAAATGAGCTTAGTCAATTTAGTCACGTTATCAAAGGCGGCTGAAATTTCCTGGGACATATTAAGGGATGAGGCAACCTACCTAAATGCCAAGATTCAACACCAAATTAATATTTACGATTGCTGATGATCTCTCATTTCGCATGATTAGTTAATTGTAAAATGAACCAATTCCCACTCCAGAAATCACTCTAGGATGGCTGTTGATATAAGTAATTTATCACGTTATAAATGCAAAAGATATGCGTTTTATTTAAAATAGGCTATTGGGACATTTCCAGTTAAGCATGTTGTGACATTTTATTGAATCAGCATTTTGAAGTAGATGGGTTTGTAACAGTTAAGCAAACAGTTGATACTAATTTACTTATTACTGAATATCGATGAAATGTTTGTGTACACACTTCTAACTTATTAAATACATGTATTTGCAAATAACTATGTATAAAATATAGGCATTTGTAAATAAATTAAGAGAGCACAGGACCTTCAAGCTCGACGAAATGACTATAAATACGGTCTAATTCTAACCACAAAAACTCAAATAATATTAGAAAAAGGAATTTTATTTTTTATACATATAAATTACATCTCTTTAACTATGCCATATATAAAAATGTAAATTATAAATCTATAAATAATTTTCATGTTAGCAGTTTAGAATTTTATATGATTAATTGCTAATTTGAGTTTGCGTGCAGCATTACTTTTAAACTATCAACAGGAAACTGATAAAACTACACTCATGTGTATACTTCATGGTACGCTACATTTTTTGAACCGAAAAATGGGCAATTCTGGAATACTTTTTTATGTGACAAAATTATACAAATAATTGTGATAATGTTTGAAGTTTTCCAATTTTATGCTCGATTTTTATTGTAAATAACATTTATTAAAATTTATTTGATTTTACATTACAGGTAAATATATTACAAGTGTAGTCGGACCATTAATTATTTTCTGTAATCATATACACTATCTGACCAAAAGTATCCGGACGCCCAGTGGTACGGACTCGGAGAGTCCTGAGGCATATATAATATGATGTTGGTCCTCCTTTTGCATCTATGAAAGCCTGCACACTAGGGCGGAGTGTAAAAAAAAAGTTTTCGATTTCGTTTTTGCCCTAGTGCGGAAAAGTTGGGTACTGGTGGGTAGGTCACGTATGCAAAGTTTTGGGAAAAACAAAAAATGTCTTCCGTCTCCATTTCGGCCGTCAATTTTAGCAGATTTTTAAAATATAGTTAAAAATGTGTATTTCCATTGTTTTGTATGCAACTCGTCATTTTGTTCTTAAATAAAATACAGAGGTAATTCGAAACTTAATACAGAAAGGCAGCAGCGGACACACTGCGTGCAGAAAGGTAAAGAAATATTTTGGCATGTAAACATTGTCAACAACAACTTTAGAAACGAAGCTTAAAACCTTCGTGAAAGACTCGCGGAAATTGTTCGACATTTTTTCATGTAAAATTGTTTCTTTTAACAAATGTTCTTTCCCGAAGCATAAAAAGATCCCTAAAATGGAAAGAACATTTCTTATAGACCAAAGGGCACTTAAGCAAATGTCCATAGGCGCAGTTGACTTAAAAGAAACTGAAAGCTGAGGAAACGAGCGGATAGGAAGCAGAAAGAGACAGAAGCAGTAAGTCTTAAAATAAACGTTTCGCCATCTGTTACGCCATCTAGGCTCACATTTCCTAATCCAGATTCTAACGTGGATCCACATAACTTCGATAGTGACACAGATCACTTGAAGCCTTTCCCATCCACATCCAGGATGACTCAATCTGAAGGGAAAAGACGTTAAGATCAAGCCGATACCCAGCGGTAGCTACAGCTTGTGACAGAACCGGAGTTTCAGATCGGGCTGTAGCCCTCATTGGAAGCGCTGTTTTGGAAGATTTGGGGATGATTACCAAAAAAGACACTTTAAATGTAATTGATAGACATAAAATAAGAAGAGAGAGGAAAAAAATTCGGAAAGAATATCAGCAAGGAAATGAAAGACAGCTGGAACCACTGAAGGACTTTATTTTGAAGGAAGGAAGGACAAAACTCTAATGCAAGAGAGCGTAGGGGGAAAGATGTAACAAAAAAAAAGAGTCCTGGAAGGACACGTTACAATGATTATGGAACCTGGAAGCAAGTACCTTGGAGACATAGCACTAACTTCATCATCAGCTTTGAGTATTTCTCAAATGATGCTGCAATTCATGGAGAATAAGAATATTGACATTCATCAACTAGTAGCAATAGGATGCGATGGAACAATCGTTAATACTGGCTATAAAATCGGCGTGATTCGCCTTTCTGGGGAAGCCATTGGGAAACCCTCGCACTGGTTTATCTGCCAGTTACACACAAATTTGTTGCCACTCGACATTTAGTGCAGCATTTGGATGGTGGAACGAGTGACCCTAATGCATTTTCTGGTGCTACTGGCAAAGCATTGGCAAATTGTAAAAAACTCCCAGTTGTTAAATTTGTAGACATTTCGAGCGAATTTACGAAAATCGACATAAATGATCTTAGCACACACAAGCGATAGCTTTGAGATATTTGTCAAGCTGTCACAAATAGAAACTGCTCATCAAGTCTGTCACAAAAGCACCCTGGGAAAATGACTCATGCACGTTGGGTAACAACTGCAAATCGAATAAAGTGTTTATACATTAGCTCGTCAGAGCCTTCAAACCAACTTCAAACTCTGGCGGAGTTCATCACGAAAGTGTGCCCACCTATGTGGTTTACAGTCAAATTAAATTCATGTTGCACGTATGGTCCACGAAATTTGTAGACCAGACAATAAACATCTCACGCTATCTTAAAAACGATTTAAAGACTATGGTCTATCCCAATATCCAGAGAAATGGCTATTTCGGCCACCCGGAAACAATAATCTTGTCAATGATCACAGACGACAGACAGTCCATTGCAGAACTTCGACTGAGTAGGATTTTACGAGCAAGAAAGGAAAAAAAGGAAAGAATCAGACACTACGACATTCCGTCACTCAACTTCGAGGCAGTTTCATATATAGACCACATTGATTGGCAGAAATGCAATTTGACGGAACCCCCAATTGACAGAAGATGATTTGAGAAATTTGATTTCCAGTGGAGAGTCTGTAGCTTAACACCTGGGAAGCCAAAAATTTCCTTGCCACACCCAAAGTGTTGAACGTATCGTGAAACTAGTAACAGAGGTTTCTGCGGCTGTGTGTGGAGAAAATAAGCGAGACGGTTTAGTTAGAACCCGAACAGAGTCGAGAAAAGCTATGCCACCATTTGAAACCAAATGCGAGTACCGAGTAAATCCGGAATAACTGCAAGGGCAAAGGTATGGTTGGGTGGATAGCTGGGCACGGGTGGAACTTGCAATGCAGCCACCTCCCCGTGGTGAGCTCTGGGTTTTTTTCTGAATTTTATTTCAGAAAAAGCGAAAAGCTGCATGCAAAACAATGGAAATGCACATTTTTAACTGTAAAGTAAAATTCTGCTAAAAATCACGGCCGAAATGGAGACGGAAGATAATTTTTGTTTTCCCAAAACTTTGCATACGTGACCTACCTACCAGTACACAACTTTTCCGCACTAGGGCAAAAACAAAATCGAAAACTTTTTTTTTACGCTCCGCCCTACTGCACACGTCTGGGAAGACTTTCCACCAGTTTTTGGATAGGTGTCCATAGGAATTGACTTCCAAGGCGTCCATCGCAGCTAAAGTTCGTGATAGCAGTGAAGAAGGTCGATTTGGCTGGCTACTTAATCTGCGTTCTTATTCCTCCCAAAGGTGTTCCATGGGATTTAGATCGGGGCTCTGAGAAAGCCATTCCAATTTTTGAACACCCATTTCGTCAAACCATGCCTGCGCAAGTCTCGACGTGTGAATGGAGCAGTTTTCCTGCTGGAAGAGAAATGGGCCTTCCCCGAAATATTGCCATAGAGTTGAGAGAGCAGCATTGTCCAGAATGTCCACATACAACTCAGAGTTCATGCTTCCAACCACAGGAACTAAGGAACCCAGGCCAAACCATGAAAAACACCCCCACACCATGATGCTGCCACCACCAAACGTAACAGTCGGCGCATTGCAGTCACGTAAGAAGCGCTCGCCGGGCATCCGCCAAACCCAGACGCGGCCATCGGACTGTCAGATTGTAAAGCGAGATTCATCACTCCAAAGAACATTTTTTCACATGTCCCCCAGTCCAATGACGGCGAGCTTTGTGCCATTACAATCGACT
The DNA here is from genome assembly GCA_907164885.2 of Dolomedes plantarius. Classification (NCBI taxonomy): domain Eukaryota; kingdom Metazoa; phylum Arthropoda; class Arachnida; order Araneae; family Dolomedidae; genus Dolomedes; species Dolomedes plantarius. Next base: position 28,479,522 of record OU015496.1, on the reverse strand, counting down.
CTTCGCATTCTGGGGAGTGATGTTCGGCTTGTGAGCGGTTGAACGGCCATGGAATCCCATGTTTTATAACTCTCGACGAACAGTCCTGCTGCTAGCACTAACACCTGATGAACTTTGGAACTCCTGAGTGATTTCAATCAATGAGGACTTGTGATTTTTTTCACTACTTTTTTCTACGGCTGCGTTCTACGGCTGCGTTCACTAATTTTTCTCGACTTGCCACTTCGTTTTTCTGCAGTTTCACTGCCTCGACGTTTCCACTTCACAATTACATCACTCACAGTGGATTTATTCTTCTGTAGAATGTCCGAAATTTTACGAAATAATTTCTCACAAAGGTGGCATTCCACTATAATGCCACGATCAATGTCACTAAGCTCCTTTGACATACTCATTGTCTCACAAACGCATAAATGTGACCTGACAAGCCCCTACCAACACTTTTATAGCTTTCCGTTAAGCATCAAATTACGTCACCTGTCAGATGCACTTCTTTAGGGGGTGTCCGGATACTTTTGGCCAGATAGTGTATCTCAATTTTATAATGCGCGCAGCACTTTATGATTTTTAATCACCCGTTAATCATATAAAATCCTAAACTGCTCATTTGAAAATTATTTATAGATTTGTAATTTCCATTTTTATGTATGACATATTTAAAGATATGTCCTTTTTAAGTATAAAGAAAGAAAATTTCTTTTTCTAATATTATTTGAGCTGTCGGGGTTAGAATTAGACCATATTTATAGTCATTTCGTCTTCAAAATCATGTGCCCCTTTTTAATCAAACGTGTATCAATATAGAGAGTAAAGGCATACAAGATAAGCTGCCGTTCTATTCAAAAGAGGAATAGAAATTATTCATCATAAGAATTATTCATCATAAGTTGTTAGATTAAATAATATTTCTTATGAACTTTTTAATGTGTGCATAGTCATTGCATAGTCGTTAATATTTATAAAATTTTCTGAACAATCTTTTCAAGACATTTTACAATTTATGGCAAGATATAAGAAAATTAGAGCTTTGACTAATTAATTATGACCCTGGCAAATAACAGCAGTGCATATCCATAAACCTTAAAACTTTTTTTTATTATTAATATCTCCCTGTAACATTCTTTCTCTCGAAGAGGATATAAATATAAGATGTATCCAGTTTTTTATTTACTTCCACCGAATCTCCAATAAATTGATTAGAGTTTTTCTCCCACTGAAAAATAAGAAATCTGTCTTTTGTGTTTTTGAATTCAATATTTACTTTTCGTAATAAGTTGGAGGGATCGATATGGTGACTTAACCAGTTCTAAGTTAAGGACAGAATCCGCTTGAATCAGATGGACTGTTACAGTGTGGTAAAATAAACCAACAGATGGCGTACAAAAGGAAAACAAAGGCACCAAATGTCGGATAAAAGGTCTTCTTCCAATATTAGATTTGAATTTAAATGCGCTTTATTTGTGTTTTATTTATTATGATATCGCATAAATTTTCCTGATGACTTGCAGTGAAATTTAATGACAGATGTACTCATTCGAATTTTATGACAGGGCTTGCACTAATGTGAAAACTAAGAGAGTTTATCTGTTTATGCATTAAAATTACAGACGTTATATGATAGTATTGGCATAGGGAACAAAGGATCAATATTTCACAATTAGGTTGATTAAAGAACACATCCGCCAAGTATTGTAATTACCTATCAGGCTTAATATAAATGCATAAATTTTATATAGTAGAAATATTGTAAATTAATTTTTTAAGTCTTTAAATTTATAAAGTTTATAAATAAATAAATTCATTTTGAAGCACATGATTGAGCTAAAATTAAATGTGTACTTTTTAAAGGGAAAATATTCTTTTAGCTTGGTAAACAGAATAAATTAAGCCTGGGAGCAATACACGTAAGAACTCTTAGTTTGTAAAATTAAAAAGAAACACTACAAACTATCTTATTGTAATAAGCCCAATCAGATCTCTAAATACATATAATAGAATTATCTAGTGGATATTTTTAACTCGAAACATTATGCTAAAGACGTATCGCATATGATTTTTAACTAATAATAGTCATTTGCTATTTTTATCTACAAATTGTTTACTTACGCAATAAGAAATCAGAAATGATTAACATGAGAAATCAAGAAATATCCTATTCTTATACTCAACATTTGTTTTGGATACCAAATGCAATCATTTAAAGCAAACATGTTTTCGTTATTATCTGAAAAAAAAACATAAAATGAATTACTTAATTTCCTAATGATTACATATTCATGAATGCCGCAGAGTAGGAACCAAGAAACTAAACATTTAAGTAGACCCTTCTATTTTAGAAAAATAAAGCAATAAAATATTAAATTTGCTTTATTAAAAAATTGTTTTTGTTTGCCTCGGGTTCCAAAATAAATTTGCATTTTTTTTTGTGTTTCTTTCGTTTGATATTTAATTTCAAAAATTCCCAATCTAACTTATTAAAATGATATTTTTTATAAGAACACCTGTCAGACATTGTCATCCGCTTATCATAAGTTATATATAATTTAACTTTTAAACTGAAACGGTAATTTATATAGAGATAATATAACTAAACATATCAATCTATTTTTTTTCATAATACAAGAATCATTAGTTATTCGCCCATTACATTCAAAAGTAACTTCTCTGTGCTACAAAAAAAAAATGGTTTTGGAGACATTTTTGGTAGACTTTGCGTTCTTAAAGTAAACTATTCGCACATTTTCTCTCTTTCGGTTGGTTACTATTTATACAAATACCCTAAGATAATAAACAGAGGACTGTAATTTAGAGAGAAAGAAGCGCTGATGGTCATGAGACTACTTATTTTACAAAGCAGCTGTCATTCAGTTTTGAAGTCCTTTCAAAAACGGCAGTTAAAACGCTTTCTGCGATTTGTTTGTTAAGGGTACTATAAAGCTGATTGTTTGGGCAAAATTTAAAGGTTTAAACAATGAAGGCGAGCAGTTATAGATTACATCCTAGGGTGTAGTTTCCTATACCATGATTCAGCCGATATTAGCAGTGGATCTGTCAAAACGTAATTTACGTTACCGCCTTTCTCCATCCAAACGAGGATGTTGTTGCCATCTGCTTCGGAAATGAAGTAAGATATTCTTCTATACGTTATAGAATGCCAATCGGACACTTTTCAGGACTATTTATCGCATTAGGCATCATTACATACGAATCATCCGATGACGAGATGCTAATTGTAGATGTCTTTAAACTTTTCCTTACGGGGTGGGATAGCATGTATCCCAATAATACGGGCCCAAGAATGAATGAATATATATATATATATATATATATATATATATATATATATATTGTGATGGCTCCAAGGCGAAGACGCTTCACTGCTGTGCCCCGGGCGATCACCTGCTAACTGTCCCGGCTTTGACTGGCCGTGACTATCTCCACAACCCAAGAAACTGACTCGAGAAGCGGAGTTTAGTGTTTCAAAAACACTTTATTATTTTCTGGAAAGGTTCACAGGGAAATGCACTGTTCAGAAAAATCAACTTACACCAAGGCAAACTGCCTTTCGGTTCACACGGCCCACAGCCGAAAAAACGCTCACGCTTCGACGGTCCTGTCGAACCACGTGGCCCGCTGACGAGATCACTTCAGTCCGCTGAAAATCCGGCGTCCAACGCCTCGCAGAATCTCCCAGCAACCAGCCCCCGTCGAAGGCACGCAGTCTCTTATATAGACCTTGTTCCTCCGCTGAAACTCGTTCTTGGTGACGTCAAACCTGTTTCCGCCAAAAGGGACTCGGCCAGAAAATGCTTATTCATCCTCACATACCGTTTGGGGGACAAAACCCTTTCTTCACCAGATTCACTTCTGGCACATTTTCGTAAGCGTTATTCCCACGCTATTACAATACATAAATATATATATATATATATATATATATATATATATATATATATATATATATATATATATATATATAGTCCCCCCCTTAATGGTCGTTATTAAAAAGGGGGTATGAAATTTCCCGCTGTAAAGAGGGAATCGGAGAAATGGACCCCGTAAGCTAAAGGTTAAGGCGGCTGATACATACGCCTTATTCCCACGCTATTACAATATACATAAATATATATATATATATATATATATATATATATATATATATATATATATATATATATATATATATATACATATATATATATATATATATATATATATATATATATATATACATATACATATATATATATATATATACACACACATATATATATATATATATATATATATATATATATATATATATATAAATATATATATAAATATATATATATATATATATATAATATATATATATATATATATATATATATATATATATATATATATATATATATATATATATATATATATATATATAACCCCCCTTAATAGTCGTTATTAAAAAGGAGGTATGAAATTTCCCGTTGTAAAGAGGGAATCGGAGAAATGGACCCCGTAAGCTAAAGGTTACGGCGGCTGATACATACGCCTTTGATCAATATTTCGTCTCGAAACAACATGAGATGGGGAGACTAGGGTTAGATTTTGTTGCTATTTTTGACTGTTCTATGGCATGATCCATCCGTAGTTTCGTCCATTCCTGGCGTTTTCCTGAACTTCCATGGAGAGTTTGCGTCGTGTGTTTTCCTGAACTAACTGGCCTAACAATGTGCTGAAATCTCATAGTTCCAATCCCCATAATGAAGGATATACATGAATGAACATTCATCTCCATACCACACCCAGTGTTGAACTTCTAATGCAGTGTTTCCCATCCTTTTTCGAGTCATGACCAACTTCAATGATTTCTAAGCATCCTGCGCTCTCCTTTCCCATCCCGGATATTTTCACTAAGAACCCTTTTAAGACATAAAGAAAAAACACTCAGAGGCATTTTTCCGTAATTTAATTTCAACTAAATGTTTAATTCAACAAAACTGAAATTTGTACGAAAGAGAATGTTTAGGAGCATTAATCCCTCGGTCAGAAATGTGTAATAGCAAGAACAAAATAGAATAGAACCTCAAGAATAAAAATGCACCTACCACATAGATTCAGAATTGTACATAAAAAAAACTGAAACACACTACTTAGATAAAATTGCTTTATACCATTTATAACTTCAATGGTAATGCGAAATTGGACAGCACCGGCTGATGAAAGATTAGAATTTATGAAGTGCACGTAGTAAGTAACTGCGATTTTCATTAACCTACAAATAAAGGCAAAAGATTTGCTAATAAACTGACTTTGCGTTTTGAATGATATTTTTACTTTAAGAAACACCACTTCCCAACAAATGTTTTCGGTGAAATTCGTTAGAAAGTTAATTTTATTGAAAAGAACCACACCGACCCTTCAGAAAACTCTTCCCGATCCCCCTTATTTTTTTTTGGGGGGGGGGGGTCATGAACCAAAACTTGGGAACCCCTCTTCTAATGGAATATCTCAAATGTTCAAATTATCATCTATATATATAAAACAGTTAAGTAACTGACTGACTCACTGACTCGCATACAACGCACAAACCAAGCCGCTGGACCCAAAGGGCTGAAATTTTGCATAGCGATTCATCTTATAGTGTAGAGGTGCACTAAGAAAGATTTTGAAAAATCGTTCTTAGAGTTTTTAAAATTAAATTTTTAAGCTGTTTTAGTAACTTTTTTAAAGTTTGCATTTAAAATAATAATTCGAAGGTTATAAAATTTATATCACGAGAAAGATCATAAAAATTCCTTTAAAATGAAATCTTTTTTGAATCTTTACCTCCATTTTCTGACTTTTGGTTAATTTTTAAAGATTAAATTTTAGAATTTAATTTATTAAATACTGATTACGTGATTTCTTTTTCTGGTACTTTAAATAAATTTATCGTCACGTCCATAACAATGAAATAGACAAAAAAAATTTTCCCCTTGCTAATGCGGCAGACGATTGGACATTTTCCAAAAAAATATTAAAATGCAGTAAAAGATATGTTCCTCAAACTGTACTATATTAACTGTACTATATTCTTATGCCCTATTAGATTTAATTTATATGCCCTATTAGATTTAATTTGAATATTTTCTTCTATATTATTGTCTATAAAAATATCTCTTACGTTTATATATATATATATATATATATATATATATATATATATATATATATATATATATATATATTACATCAATTGCATACATTGATCGTCGTATTTATTAAAAATAAATAAATAAATTATATATATATATATATATATATATATATATATATATATATATATATATATATATATATATATATATATGGCATTAATTGCAAACATTGACCGTTGTATTTATTTTGAATGTACTCCGTAGCGAGTGCGGGTTTTCAGCTAGTATTTCATACAGCAGCATCAGCTATTTCAGAGATGAAGAAAAGAGTGTTTAGTTGCAGCTGAGGTGCATCTCCTATAAGCAGGTGTTAGGCGGTTTGGTTTGTTGATTAATGCACACAATAAAACTAATTGTTTATCTCTGTGCCATAGTAACCTGCCTGCTTTAGGCAAAGGGATTATTTCCGCAAGGGGGCTTCGCTTTTTATACAATGGTAACATAATGATAAAAACATAAAAACAAAAACAAAATCTTCTAAAACACACGAAATATTTTTAAAAATGAATCACGAGTTGATACATCATTCATTTACGGAGTATTAAAGATTTTTTTAATTGTAAACCAACGTACAAAACATAGTAGAATTGAAGCATCCACGTGAATAATACATGAGCCTCAATTTTTTTTATCTACCTATCCAGCATATCAAATTTCGCCGGACAAAAACGAAAAGATTAATGTCATTAGCTTTTTCTCGCCGAATCCTGAACCAACACAAAGAAATCGATTACAAGTTTTCTTCCACGTGAAACACAACAAATCTTCTTTCACTCTCTGTGTGTTTTTTAGGTTTTTATATTTACTTTCCATAATAAGATTTCGGTAATCGATAGGAGGGCTTATCCAACATTTGAATCTAGAAAGAAATCATTTTCTATTAAATGAAATCTAGTGGAAGCACAGCTTAAGGACGCAGATGGTACCCTTATCGAATTGCATGCTAGTAAAAGGACACCGGATTCAGATACGAGGGTGTTTTATTTTACGAAGTTTTTGCGAATAGAAAATGAAGTGTGGTGAAATGGAAGGTTTGGATTTAAACATCTTTCCTTTTGAGTTACACACATCGCTTTTATCAGACTCGATTTTAAATTAAGATCTTTTTCTCTCCCCTCATATAGCTTTAAAAAACGCAGATTTAACTCGAATACATTTCACAATGAATATTAAGTCAGCCTTTGACTGCTTCATGAGGAAATTTCATCTGAAATAAATTACGTCTGTAAAATTTATGGACACTTACACATAAGGTTTTGATCCACATGAAGATTTATAAATGATTAAATGTCTAAATATACGAAATCTAGAGGAGAATAAGACAAATTTGATTCGAGGTGAATTTAGTTCACTAATTTTAGAAATCGTTCACCATAGTTTAAAACCAAAGATTTAAGGTAGCTCAAATACTTTATCAAATTTATTTTATTTAAAGACTACCTGAATACCCGTGCTACGCTACGTTCATTGAAATTAAATACAGCGGTCAATGTATGCAACCAATGCCAAAAAAATTTATAAAAAAATTGTAACGGATATTTTTATAGACAAAATAATGTAGAAGAAAATATTCAAATTGAATACAGTAGTCAATGTGTGCAATTAATTTTAATATTGAATATCCCTAAAACATACTAATTTAAATTAAATTCTTTAAAAAATTTCTGTCTCAATTAGTTTAGTGGTTAAATTTTATCTTTTACTGTATTTTAATATTTTGTGCATCAAATTATTTCGTTGTTATGCACGGGACGCAAAATCAATTTAAAGTATCACAAAAAGAAAAGAAATATGGTGATCATCCATTAATAAATTAAATTCTAAAAATTAATCATTAAAAAATCACCAAAAATTAGAAAATAGAGGTAAAGATTCGAAAAAGATTTCATTTTAAAGCAATTTGTATGATCTTTCTCGTGATATAAATTTTATAATCCTCAAATTATAATTTTAAGTGTAAACTTTAAAAAATATTACAAAAACAGCTTAAAAATCTAATTTAAAAAATCTAAGAAGAATTTTTCATAAACTTTTCTTAGTGCACCCCTACGCTTTTAGAAGAATCACCATGTAAAATTTAAGCTTTATATATATATATATATATATATATATATATATATATATATATATATATATATATAAAGCACTATGCACGTAGTCTATGCACGTACTCTATGCACATACTCTATGCATGTAGGCCAATGGTCTGCTTTCCGTTGACCTCACGCCACCATGCGGCCCGAAGAAGATGGGCTACTGAACATCGAGATTGGGAGCAATATGATTGGAGCAAAGTGCTGTTTACAGACGAGTCCCGATTCAGTCTGGAGTGTGACACCCGACGTGTTTTGGTATGGAGGGAAAGGGGCACTCGAAATAACCCCACATTCGCTCGTGAAAGGTCACAATACAGACGAGCTGGTTTTATGGTATGGGGTGGAATCAGCATAGGTGGACGTACGGATCTGCATATCATTCAGAATGGGACTTTGACGGCCCGAAGGTATGCAGACGAGATACTAAGACCTCATGTCATACCTTACGCTGCAGCCATTGGAGATTCATTTGTCTTCCAGCATGATAATGCCAGACCGCATACAGCTCGTATTGTGGAGAACATGCTTGAAGCTGAAACAATATAGCGTATGGAATGGCCAGCGTGCTCTCCTGACCTGAATCCAATCGAGCATGTTTGGGACATGCTCGGACGACGCATTGCTGCGAGACCAAGGCCTCCTTTTACTCTCCGAGACTTGGGGATTGCACTTCTTGAGGAGTGGAACAGTATTCCCCAAAGTTATCGATAACATCATCGCATCCATGGAAAACAGGTGTGCAGCAGTCTTAGCTGTTCGGGGAGACCACACTCCATATTAAAAATCTTGCATCATTTCTAAACAATACTTTTTTTTATCGTTTACATGTAACCAAATTTTACCCTAAATCATCTTTTCATGTTCTTTCCATATTTTCAAAGAATTAAAGCTTAATTACAATTTTTTACGTCTTTTTTTCTGTATTGCGCATTGATACGCGTGTACATTTTATGCCAATACGTGGCTGTCTCTCACGGTTTTCTTAACTTTTTTGCTTGCTCCCCTAATTTTTTTAGCAGTATATATATATATATATATATATATATATATATATATATATATATATATGTATATGATTACTCTCCCCTCGCATATATCATAGACGAGCTCAGATATTTTTGAGAATATACATACAAAACCATTGCATGAACTCGCATCGTACTTACCTCATTACCTTGTTAAAACGGGATTGATCAATGATCGAAAGACTATTATCGTTCAGCTAGAATTATGTCATTTCAAGCGAGCAGTTTTGATTTTCATTGTGCTATACTGGCAACGGCGTTTCAGCTTATGACTTATACTTGGTGTATTTCCAAAATCAAGACCTATTGATAATTTACTGACAGCAGTTTCTTTCCATACATGAGTAATGAACATTTTACATGTCTTCTGGCAATATCCCTTAGTTTATCGTTATAAGTGAATGCATTTGTAATTAAAATCCATGTGCCTTGCCAAAAAATAAGGCAGACCTAAGTTCCATTTACGTTTTCAGATTTCCTGCAACTGATATATATATATATATATATATATATATATATATATATATATATATATATATATATATATAGTGCGAGTGTGTGAAGTTTTTACGTCAACATGTTTAGTCTATTATATTACGCTAGAGAACTTGCAAGAACTGAAATTCCATTTTCTTAAAAAAAGAAGTTTCCTTTATTCAAAAACTTGTATAAAAGCATTTTTTTTAACTTTTGGTATTCCCCAAAATAAGTTTTTAACCTTCCTAAAGAAACTGCAACTTACAAAGGAGATTTTCTTTGATCTTACACAAACAAAACAGGAAAATACATAGTTTACTTGTTTTACGATAAATATTTTTTCTCTTATTAAATTCCTTAGCTTTCATTGTTCGATATAGGTGTTTTGAGGAAATATTTCATTATTTGTCTTCATGATGCAAAAGAAAACTTTGAAAATCTTATGGGATATGGGTTAAAATAAGATTTTGGCCTCTTCTTTGAAAAACTACAGGTGTTTCAGATGTTGTTAGAGTCGAGCTATAATATTATATTTTAATTCACTTCAGAGAACATATAAACCGTTTATCGATAGTTCGTGTTTTATTACAGACTTCAAAAGAGCCAGCAGGGTTAACTTTACTAGAGAAACAACGTCTGTGAATTTTTTGATGACTCACAACAGCTAAGCCAGAATTCGATTCCGTGAACGCTAATTTCTTCTTTTCTTTAATATTATTTTTATGTCGAGTCCTATGTTGAATGCGTTTTTACATTTGTTTATATCAACAAAATATATTTGTTTACGTTAACTGGAATTTCGTTCCAAAAACATTTGATAGCCAGAGAGAAAGATACCTCCCTCGTCCGTTTGACATCAAGAAATACACATTAGGGTATGTTATTCCGCTTGACCACATTTAGCTTTCCCACTTCAGTTCAGTTGAAGTTCCGCTTCCCGAAAAAGCTTTAGTACACATCTTTAATAAAAAAAATGCTTCATTCATAAAAGTGTAGCTGTCTTTTACGGATACTTTTCGTTTGTTATTTAAGATGTTACCTTTACTGGTGGATGTGAGACCCTTTCCATGGAGTGAGTGGTAAAGGGCTGGATAATATATGAGCAACTTATGGCCCGTGACATCATTTTAACGGCTGGCGAGAGAAAGAAATTGCTATTTGGAAGCAATTACAAATGTAATATATTCTATACTGTAGTTTGTTAAATCAAAGACGAGAACTAGAATGACAGTTTCAAACCAAGAAAACACGTTGCAACAACAGTCCGATCATTGATCATCTTGTGAGCAAAATGAAATCCCAACTGTTGCATGGGTTTTAATGATTACAAATGTAATATATTCTATACTGTAGTTTGTTAAATCAAAGACGAGAACTAGAATAACAGATTCAAACCAAGAAAACACGTTGCAACAACAGTCCGATCATTGATCATCTTGTGATCAAAATGAAATCCCAACTATTGCATGGGTTGTAATGATTATAAAAATAACTGTAGTTTAGTACAAAAGTTAATTAACATTTAATCTTTATAGTAATGATAATTTTTACAAAATGAAAAAATCAATAAAGATTTGCTTCTTTTTAAGTACTCCTACGCAAGACTTAAGAGAACACGGAACCTTCAATCTCGTTCTTCTTAATTTTTCAATATTTTACACTATATACCCCATGAGTATAATTAATATTCTTTTCTACTACATTGAAGATACTTCGAATTCACGAATAAGTATTTTGTGGAAGAATCAGACCTGTTTATCAAAAAATTCTTCAAAAATGCTAGAATTTTTCAAAAGGCTCCATGCGTATTCATTTTCTTCTGATATCTTCCAAATTTCTCAGAATTGTTAACTGAAGTGTTTGTCATAAAACTGTGCATAATTCTTTGAAAACACACAATATTTTTCAAATTTATAAACCATAAAATAAAGTAAAAACATAAAAAAATAACAGGCAGAATAGAAAAAAATTATTTAAGACTTTAGATTCCTACAAAAAAAATTAAATGCACATTTATATTTATATACATATGGTAAACTTATAGTAAAAAATTTAAAGACCTAAATTAATATATAGTGCGCGTAGAGCATTTTGTAAAACGTTAGCATTTTTGAAAAAAAAATTGAAAAACAGTCATTATTCTCCAAAAAATTCCTTATTTTGAATTCTAGGAATTTTCAACGTAGTAAAAAAGAAAATTAATTATTCTCATTTTGTATATAGAGTTAAAAAATTGAAAATTAAAAAATTCGAGTTTAAAAGTCCCTTTTCCCCTTAAAAAGGTCCGGCCGTAGATACAGGTCTAATTCGCTTTGCCACCCACGGTCTTGTGCAGATTGCACATAACGGATCCAGATGACCAGTGAGGGCTTCTTTTTTTTCGATTGAACCAGTATTCGAAACTTGTACACTAAAATTAGGGACACGTGTATCTTACCAGACATTTAATCGAGTTTTAATATGCCACGGCAAGAAAGATAAACGAAGGAAAGACAACGAGGATTGCAATTTGCAATCTAAAGTGGATTAAAAATAATCTAGTAAGAAGTGGTAAAAAATTTCAGGTAGTCTTTTCGAACGAAACTACCGCGAGTTATTAACGTAGGATTACTTATAGTTGCTTACATCTTATTTTTACAATGAAATGCTGAACGTACTTTCATTTGAACACAATCAACACGGCGGCCATCTTAAATTCGAAAGCGAAGTTCATTCTCACCGATTCAAGTGTGGTGGAAATTTTTACCCGCTAAGTGAGAAATACGAAGTGAGTTTAGCTCTCGAGAAATGGCCTGGGACTACCGATTTTCTTCGAGCTTGCGAGAACTTCCTCATCGTAACGTCCTTTCTGACGTTTCTCGATAGCGAATTCTTTTCAAAAGGCCTGATACTAGGTCCATATCCTGATACTAGGTATATCCTTTCTTCAGAGGTTGTTGAATCATTAAACGTGAACATGCGAAATAAGATTCTTTTTGTTCTCATTTCATAGTTCTATATCTATCTTCAGTTTTGTTTATACGGGGTTTTCAGTTTTGATTTTAAATACATAGAATCATGTTTGAACTGTTCAAACAACAAATAATTCTTTAATTTTCATTTTCATTTTACCAATTTTTTTCCAAAACTGTTCATATTTTATGTATTTCTTTCTTTACTAATTAGTTAATTTTTTGGTTTTAGATAAATATTCTACTAGCGTATTTTTGTAAGAAGTTCACCATTTCTTTATTTTGTTTATTACACGCTAAAATATTTAAAAGTCCATATTCACATTTTCTTTATATAAATATTCATATTTAGGAAATTTTGGTGTTTATTGAGAGATTTATTTGTTTATCCACAATACCATATGCTCCGGAAGCCTGTTTAATATTTCAATTGTGATTATCTTTTGACTAAACCGAATACAGAATTTCTCGCAACATAGACATGTTTAATTCTGCCTAATACATGCACTCATATAATTTCAAAGTACAAGGCATTATTATGTCACCAATAACACAAATTTCAGGAAATTTGAATTTTTGTATTGCAGGAATATAGGCTAAAGAAGCCAGCCGATTTATTTTCACATGAAAATTTATCTTTCTGTAATGCAGGTATGCTCATATCATACCTGGTGTTGGTGGGTGTTAATATGAATAACAAATTTTACTTTTTGTGGTTTTGTGGGGGGGGGACTGCAAATTAATAGTGCCTCTTATGAAAATTCTCCCCCTCAATCAATGAATTCAAAGCCGTCTGTCTGGTGGACGGATGGTCCGAGCATAGCCGGGTTTTGTCCGGCTAGTCAAAGAATAATTAAAAGACATATGATGCACTGCTAACATGAGCAAAATTTTAATGACACACAAAAAACATAAGTAAATAAGGGTTGAAAATTCAATCAAGACTACGAGCATAGATATCGTTCGAAATTGGACTCTTTCGTTCCGTATCAAATCTAAATCTATATGGTATCGAGGTAGAGAAGGTGTGAGATAATCTCAGTCAAGCAGCGCCATCAAACTGCGTCTATAATCATTTAAGACAATAGCTCTATCTAATAGAAATTTTCTCAACAATGTATTTGATAGTTGCTAAGGATGTGCCAAGAAAAGTAACTTAAGAAAAAGAAAAAAAGCTAACTGGTTTACAACTAAGATGAAATTTTAATAAATGATAGAAAATGCTACTTAAAAAATCTTCTTTGCTAATGTAATTTTGATGATTTAAGTTTCTTTCCTGAAGCGATGGTTTGCTTTTGTCATTCGATAATTTTTCAAATTGAGACTCTGTAACTTTTCATGAAAGATTTTCAGGACGGTTTTAAAACGAACGAAAATCAATGCTATATTTATAATACATACATACATGCGCATGTATTACAAACATACGCATTCTGGAACTCATGTAGGATAAACAAATGAACAAGTGTAAATAGAAGAGTTAGGAAAAATAAGCCAAACAATTGTAATCCAATAAAATAGAAAAGAAAATATGCAAGCAGCGAATATTTTGCATAAAAGAAGAATAGAGCTGTTTTATATCAACAGACGTGTGAGGATGTTGTTTTCCTATGGTAGAAATGTACAAAGTGCAAAACTTCTTAGTTTATTTATTTATATTTCATCTTTGGGATATCTTTCGAATGTATTTGAGATTTTTTTGCATGCTTTCATAGAAGATGTTGGAAAGAAAACAGATTCATATGTACAGAAGGAAATGCTTCGGACTTTAATTTCCAAGGTTCTTCGATCTAAAACAATAGCTAACACAAGTTTTAGCCTTAATGAGATGATTTCTCGACTTCGTAAATTTATTTTAAACATTTTACTCCACATAATTTCCAACAGTTTCAATTACGAAGTAACTTGGTTTGTTAAACGTGTTTTTAACGTGTTTCATTTATTAGCATGCAAGGCCAATAGTTTTAGATTTTCAGTTTAAAAATGTAAATCACTTTGTTCATTACACTTTACAGATTCGGATAAGCATACCTAACCACTCTTTAAATATTTTAGGAAGATGTTATTAGAGCTGTCAAATTAAGGACAACACAAAATGTTTCACAGAAATGTTCGTTCCACAAATGTTATACCTATGGCATAAAATCAACATCAATTACCTCATAGATTCATGTAGATTTCGCTGCCTGTAATTCGAATGTATTACTCTTAACTAAATGCTTATAAGTGTTTGATAAAAATGTATTAGTTTACCCATTCATTTTTCAACGGAGAAACTCTTGGAAAAGTTCCTAATATTAGGATAAAGCTAGGAATATGATACAATATAAGAACTAAGTCTTTGATATGTTACCTCAAAGATTAAGGTCAGCCGCATGAGAATTGGAAAATTCGGTGGTTCTATTGGAAAATTCGGTATTTCTATTATATGCAGGCTTTTATTTGCGTAACACTCTAGACAGAAATGAACGGTATTTAAAAAACAATAACTTTAAATTGCATCTTGTGTACGTTGGAGCGACATTCGAAGTTCCTATATGGTATTTTATAATTGTTTTAAAAGGCCTTAAAGGTGTTTCAACCAATATGAACATTTACTGCTGTTGATCAAAATTTTTTTCATGTTATTAAAAGACTATTTTTTCAAGAATGACAAAAAAGAGAATGCTTCTTTCTTTTTTTCTGTATTAAAAACAAATTGATTCATACTATTGCTTTAAATATATTAACTCTAAAAGTATAAGCTTTCGAAACGAAATTAAACTTCCAGTTTAGCAGGTTTTAGATTTGAGACCCTACCCTGCCAACTTGTCGTTATAACTATTAAAAATTATATATATATATATATATATATATAAATTTTTTCTCACGTGTTTTCCCAGTTCATACTTTGAACATATTTTCAAAAAGTGGTGTGACATTATTACTGGCTTTCACAAAAATGTTTAGCAAGATAATTTTTGTTGGATATTTCCAAAGTAAACTAATGTAAAATGTTAAATTAAAAAGGCTAACTTTTAAATGTTCACTGAAGACATTATACGAGAGTTCTTATACACCTTCTGTAAAACTAGAGGTCCTTAACTAGCGATATAATTGGGTTTAGAATGAGAGTTATCACAAAATAGAATATTTCGTTTATCCGACATTCCTTAAAACTGATACGGTTTTAAGTGGAGAGGCATATAAAAGGGTACCATTTAGCGTATCTTTCTTTGTTTTTCCAAAGAACCTGTAATTTCAGAATTTCAAAAGAATTTTTTAATAACTCTGCAGCAAGGCATTTTCTAATGTAGACATTCATGCTCACTTACATGTATTTTTATAAAAGTTATTTTAATGAAAACACGAGACTCTCCCCCACCCGTTTAAATACAAATAGTCTTTTTATTGATTTTTATGTAAGTAGCTGAATACCCGTGCTTCGCTACGGAGTACATTTTAGGATAATTATAATGGAAAAATAATGAAATTGCTTTAATATAAAGCTCTAAATAAGCAGGCTCCATCTCTTACAATAGGAACAACAGTTTGAAGAACATTTTCCCCATCAATGACGAAATTTGTCTCAACCATTTTTTGGAAACGTTTTTTTATCAAAAGTAACGGTAAATAAAACGGCAAATGTTTGCAATGTATGCAAAATATATCAATGTGTCAAAAAAAGATATATATTTATAAAAAATCGTAGCGCATATTTTTAAAGACAAAATAGTGTAGAAGAAAATATTCAAATTAAATACTACGGTTAATGTATGCAATTAATGTCAAAAAAACCAACAAACTATATTTATACCAAAATAATATCAGGTAGTCCATTCCAACGAAACTACCACGGGTTATTAACGTAAGATTACGTACCGTTCCTTACCTCATTTTTTTAACAGATTTTGGTTATTTCTGTTTAACTGATTACTGATTGCCCAAGCGATACATACTGGGTATGGCGCACAGCGAAAATTAAATTCTAAAAATTAATCTTTAAAAATTCACCAAAAAGTTGAAAAGGGAGGTAAAGATTCGAAAAAGATTTCATTTTAAAAGAATTTTTATGATCTTTCTTGTGATCTAAATGTTATAACCCTTATATTATTATATAAAATACAAGTTTTAAAAAAGTTACAAAAACTGCTTAAAAATTTAATTTAAAAAATTCTATGAAGAATTTTTTTAAATCTTTCTTAGTGCACTTCTACACTATAAGAAGAATCGCCATGCAAAATTTCAGCCCTTTAGGTCCAGTGGTTTGGTTTGTGCGTTAATTGTCAGTCAGTTACGGAATTGTTTTATATATAGAGGTTATTATATATAACATCAATAAAAAGTCGTATTTTTTATGTTAAGTTTTTTTAAAGCCTTCTTGTTTATATAATGATCAGAAAAAAAGAGTTATATTTTAATCTCACAATAGTTTTGGATAAAATATTGCCTATAATTCAACAGCACATATGTTTGGACTTAAGGACTCAGACATTTTTATTGCTCTTTTTTGTGTTTTTATGTTAATTTCTTATATGTTATATAGTGTTCACCAACAGATGGCAATGCTTAACTTGGTTGAGATTTTCCCTTTTCTGAAGTGGCAACGCAATAAGTTTTAGAATTAGCAACTACCTTTTAAGGCTGTTGTGTGATTTTAAGTCAGTGTGATTTCAACGCTGTCGTATATTTTTAACGCAAATTTTTAGGAAGCGGCTAGTCAAGTTTAATGGTTTTAACAAGAAAAATGTTTTACCGAGGCTTGCACAGGGCAGGTCCTCCCATTGTGAATCCAGGTAATACATAGTTTTAAACGAATTTATATATTTGGGACAAGTTCTCCCGTTCATCGATATCGCTAAGCGAATTTCTGCCATCTTGCAAGGGTTATGTTCTACTCAAAATTTACTGGTTGTGAAGACTGGAATAAATATCTACAAGTGAAATGTGTTTGATTCTTATTAGGATAGCACACAGCAATACAAGATATAGGAAGCAATGCAAGATATAGGAAGGAATATCTTGCATTGCTGTGAAACCATACTACAGGAAAATTGGAAGTAAGAATGTTTTATTCGTGTCTAACCTAGTTTAGTGACTTCCCACATTGGTTGCATGGTAGTCGGTGCTGGGTTGGCTTGAACAGCTTTATTCAGTTTTCCATTTTACATACTGTTATGGAATATGTAATGGAATAATTAGATGTTGAGGGTTGTTATTTAATATGTTACCGAACAACTATTCGTGACACATACATTTGGCGCTTCTGCCACTGTCGTTTGATTCTACTTCACATTACACACTATCAACATATTTGTCGTTTCTTTTAGTAAATGACAATAAAAAAGCTCATGTTTTCTTGACATGCACATATCATAGGAAGACCCTATGCAAGGAGCATTTTTTTTTCCTTTTTAGATAAATATATCAAAAAAAATAATAGAAACAAATGATAGAAGAAAAAAATTCAATCTAAATTTATTCTATTTTGAACAGATATTTTCCCGACGTCTCATCGATAAAATTAATATGTAAATGAAATACGATATTTTACTTTCCCAGTGAAAAGTTTTAATTTTAAAAGCAAAAGGAAATATATCGCTTCGAGTCATAGGATACATTTTTCTTTTGTGAAAGCGCCTCTTAAACCTCTTTGATTCATAAAAATTCAACAGCTCTTTTTCAACTTTTCTTTTCTCTTCTTTATGCTGCCATTGACGGAAAAAAATACTGGACTAATCCTCAAAAAGTCCTCTGAAAAGGAAACTTAAATCCCTAATCTTTCTAGAAAACCCGATTCACCAGGAAAACTTCCTATCATTTGCATCCGAGCAAAAATTGCAGAGTTTGTGAACTTAACAAATCACGAAATAAAATCTTTCACCAGGAAAGAAAAAAATAAACTTATGATTTTAAATTGCATAATGTATACAAAGATTACTTTTAAAATATACAAAGATTATGATCGGATACAAATATCTTAACAAATATAATTTAATAACATTGATTTTAAAACTAAACATTCAAATCTACGAAATGTTTTAATTTAATATGAGCTTGAAAGAATGCCATACCATTTTATATAATAATAATTATAATAAAAAAATTTCAGGTAGTGTCTTCTAACGAAACTACCGCGTGTTTATTAACATAGGATTACTTATCGTTACTTACCTCTTTTGTATGTATATATGCATGTATGCGTTATGTATATATGTATCTTTATATATGTACGTATGTATATATATACTTACACGTATGTTAAAATTTTGATGCATTTTGGAACTTTTCTGTTTAAATGTTTACTGCTTGTCCAAGCGATATAGATTGGGTTTGGCACGCTACCAAAATTATAACTCGCAAGGTATGGACGGACGGTTTCAGCGTCTGAAATTTTGCTTTCCGGAGGACCGTTATGGAGGAACATAATACTACGTTAAAATATTATGTTTTACGACTATATTAGATTAAAAAAGCACAGGAAAAATCATATATATATACATAATACTAGCTGAAAACCCGCACTTCGCTACGGAGTACATTTAAATTAAATACAACGGTCAATTTATGCAATTAATGCCAAAAAATATAAATATATATATATATTTATAATAAATACGACGATCAATGCATACAATTGATGTAAAAAAACATATTTATAAAAAAAATCGTAAGGGATATTTTTATAGCCAAAATAATGTCCAATCGTCTGCCGCATTAGCAAGAAAAAAATATTTTTTTGTCTGTTTAGTTTTTAGGAACATGACGATAAATTTATTTAAAGTACCAGAAAAAGAAATCACGTGATCAGCATTTAATAAATTAAATTCTAAAAAATTAATCTTTAAAAATTCCCCAAAAATCAGAAAAGGGAGGTAAAGATTCGAAAAAGATCTCATTTTGAAGGGATTTTTAGGATCTTTCTCGTGATATAAATTTTATAACCCTCAAATTATCATTTTAAATGCAAACTTAAAAAAAGTTACAAAAACAGCTTAAAAATTTAATTTAAAAAAATCTAACAAGAATTTTTCAAAAATCTTTCTTAGTGCACCCCTACACTATAAGAAGAATCGCCATGCAAAATGTCAGCCCTTTAGGTTCAGCGATTTGGTCTGTGCGTTTTATGTCAGTCAGTGAATGAGTCAGTTACGGAACTGTTTTATATATAGAGACAAGTATTTAAGACCAATAACACTTGATAAACAATGTCAAATGAATTTCTTAGATCAGCTTGCATCACCTCTTTTTTCATATTGTCTCATGGTATCTAATAAAAAAGGGTCCAACAGGACTTTTAAGTAATTTATTTTTATCGAAATGATTCCGATGATGGCTTCAATGAAAATATTACTCATGCCTCGAATATAACTGTTTTGAATCCTATAAAACTAATTCTACATTGATGAAACCTTGGAATCTCCCAATGGACTTGCTTGCCACAGTATATTAACGTCAATAACGAATGACCGGTGGCTTTACAGGATATTCTAGCCATCAGTAATAGTAATGAAAAAGACGGAGAGATAAAGAAGTTCGAATCGTTCAATTATTTATTGATTATAGGGGATTAAATAGATCAAACAGATAACCCTCTTTAAATTTATACGTAAAACATTCTAATAACTATGCCTTTTTTTCTGGATTACTCCCGTGTAAGGTGCTAAGTTTTTTTTAAACTTTGAGCATACAGTGTCAAGTAATTTGTTGTTTTCCATTCCTCGATGACCTTAGTAGTTGATAACAGTGACAATTTAATAGTGATTTCCTCGCTGTCAAACATTAATGTAGTCTCGGAGAATTCTGAATGATTTGTTTATTAGAAAGATATATGTTTTTTCTTTCAGCTGCTATATTCAATTTACCTTTAACTTACGGTGTCCATTTTTCCGATTCCCTTTTTAGAACGGGAAGTTTCATATCCCCATTGTAAGAACGGTCATTAGAGGGGTTATATATATATATATATATATATATATATATATATATATATATATATATATATTCATTCCTCCTTGGGCCCGTATTCTTGGGATACATGCTATCCCACCCCGTTAAGGAAAAGGTTAATATCATGTCATGAAATTGGATAGAATCAAGGATTAAGGTGGATTAAGGTGTTAAACAACCTTGAATATTTGTCGTTCTATTCTTTTTAAAAATTAAACATTGTTTTTATAAAAATGACGTCACTATATTGACTAAAAAATTTTCAGTAATGAAATCTACGCATAGCAGTAGTTCCCAATTAGAGATTTCGTGTGAAAGTCTTTTGTTAGGCTTCTGTCTAAAGTAAAATTTTTTGTTCGCAGCACAAACGCTGCGAGCTTCTCAATCCTGCCCAAAAGTATTTCATTGGAGTGCAAAAATCATTTAAAAAAAACTGGTCTTAAATTGCATCTAAAAGAATCTACACATAAACAATGTAGTCTCTATCTATTCATTCAAATCACACTATCCGTGATAACACTTAGAAATTAACTTAAAAACACTGATAAAAAGCTTATATACTTTAATTTACACGAATACTGTTAAAGGAATATTTGCCGCACACGACAATATGAGCACTCAAGGCAAACACAATAAATACTTCAACTTTAATTACTGCTCTTCATTTCCGTAAGCCAGAAAATACGGTTTTATGTGACATTTTATACACAATGCATGCAGACTAGAAATGGAAATTTTAGAATCCCCAAAGAAGATTACGTAAATGGAATTAGCCAACATTAATTTTAAAGTATGAGTTTATATTGCGCTTACATCTAAATCACTTTAAAGTTTTACTCTAGAAGCAAGTGGGAACTTGTGTCCATACATAGTGAGAGAAATTGTAAATTTCTTAATGTTGGTAAAATTAATGATGCTTACTAAGTGCTAAATATTCAGTTCTCGTCTGGTTTTATTTTGAGTATTTTAAAAATTTGCATTCTTTATAAACAAGCAGCGAATTTCTCTTTTCAAAATTATATGGTTTCCTATGTTTTTATTCAGTCCTGAGACACAAATTCATCCAAAATGTTTGTACCAAACAGAACTTCCGCAATTTTGATATAAAATACGCTCATTTCTGTATGCTTCTTGCAAAAAATATTCAAAAATGCTGACTTTTTAGGCCAGAAAAACGTAGATTACGAGTAAGTAATCAAATTAAATCAATCAGGATTTCTAAAAATTATTAAATTAACAGCAAAGCCTTTTGAAAATACAAATTATCCATGCATTTTATTTTATTTAGAATTTGCTCATAGATAACAGTAATAAATAATTCTATTAATTGGAAAAAGCTCTAATTACTATATAAAGAGTATAAGTTGAAATTATAATCATCATTGATAATCATCATAAAGAGAAAGCTGTTTTATTAGATTTATAAATCGCAGGATATTTCATTTCACTTGTCTAAAATTTTATCATAAAGCTGAAATATGCATTAAATTTAACCGAGATTTTCTACAGTTTTTATAAATCGATTGTACATTTGAGTTACTGCAGCGATTTCCCTCATGTAATCTCTAGAAAGAAAGACATTGATAAACTTAGATTTTTTAGGATCTTAAATAACTGATGTTTTCCAAATTTAGAAATTTGAAACTTAGTTGCACTGACAACAAAGGAGTAAGGGTATCTAGCCACGTGCATAAATTTTAAGCATTATTACTTTAATTAGTGTTTCTTATAATTTCATTAATTTCACATCATGAAATTTCTCAAAATAATTTGAATGACTGACACTTTAAATTTTCCTAAAAATGGAAAAATTACTAGATGTTGACCATCAGCTGATACTGAAAATGAGCGAACATTTAAAGTTATCGGGAATTTTCCTCTCTGCATCTTTCTAATCTCAGATTAGCAAATGTACATTCTAATTTTTTTTTTTGCATTTGAAAATATGCTTTTAAACATAAAGTAGTTTTCACAATTTTATCGGTAAATGCAGGGCATTAAATTGTTTATGTCTATCTCTATAGTAATAACATTATATTTAAAAAAATAACTTGAAGCAAATGAACGTTTTATAAACACCCATTGCCTTTAAATATTTATTGTCAAATACAGAAAATAAAATGCATTGGCTAATGGGCGGTGAGAAAACACAAAGAAATTTCTCATAACTTTTTATGTGGATTGAAGATCTGCGAGGTCAGCTGATGTGCCGCCTTACGGGGAAATCGAAGCTCAATCTCTTAAAGAAGACTGAGCCATTCTGGCCTTTCTTTCAGAAAATTCATCTATTTTTTATAAGACTGTAAGTTGACTTTTTAATTATCTGTATTAGAAATGAGCTTTGCAAAAAAAACGCCAAAAATGACCAAAGGTTTAAAAAAGAGCTGGTTATAGGAAGAGTTTAGTTAAAAATAGAAGATATCATATTATTCAGCTAAAAATAGAAGATAACATATATCTCTCGATATCAAATATCTCTTAACAGCTTAAAGTTTAGTTAAAAATAGAAGATATATTATTTAGCTAAAAATAGAAGATATCATATATCTCTCGATATCAAATATCTCTTAACAGCCAGTGATTACACCACCCCATTATGGATGGTGTCCGACAGTCATTGTTGAATTTCCATTTTGTTTCTAGAATGGCATGTTCGAATTTCTTTGAAACTGTTTGTTTGAGTTCCTATGGATAGATTGTCTAATCTACAGTAACGTTTACGCTACAGTATTGTTGTTACTATTATTTCATTTTTATTGGCTTTCCTAAAAGTGGCGCTAATGCTTCAGCGATCTCGGAAAGGAACGATGTTTTGAGAAATTAAGTGTTTTGTGTCGAAACTAGTATGGCTGTGGAAAACAGAAACGAAACCAGTTTGACTCTGCCAGTCATTTGTTTGTTTTATTTCGGAGCCAAGAAAAGGAGAGAATCCCTCCCATTAGGTAAGATTACGAAATTTCAGGAAAAATGACTGATTATATACTAATCTATTTGCTTATTATATGCTTGTTCTCTGTAATTCAAATACAAAAATAAACTATTGAATGTACGTAAAGGATGAAAGCAGTATGTTTCCTCTAGGCGTTTGACCCACAAACTTGAAATGTTGATTCTGTCATCCTTGAATGCACATACAAATATCAGTTTTTTGTATTTATCCTACCACTTATGTTCCATGCAGAGAAAATTAAAGAAGCATAAAAAAGTGGAATAAAAAAGAGAAATTCAGAAATTAGCGACTACATCTTTTCAGATGAGGTATTTTTGAGGTACTTTTGTAAACTGCCTCATTTTGTCGGAATTCTGTTTATACCCGTCTTTTATTTTCCAATCCTTTTAAACGATCCTAAGTCACATATCCAACATTACATTGATTTTGTAATAAATCTCATAACTCGGCCAAACTAATTGAATTCCGTGTTTATTTAGTGAATTCGTCAACTTACAATGTTTACGCAACTGACAGGTTGACGTGTGCTATTTTAATTTAAATAGAATAAACGCTACGGAGGCACATTTTTTAACTAGACCAGTAAAGCAACTATATTTAACTTTTCACATGTTGTACACATCGGTGACAAAAATCTGTATAAAATTTAATATTTATCCAACCAAAATTGTGCTAAGATAATATGAAATAGTTAAAAGCTTTTACTTTAAATTATAGGTTGATTGAATAGCATTGAACTCTAGAAAGTTTGTTATTATGCATCTATCTAGGTTGATAAAACGAATTACAAATCAGTCCTAATAGAACGATACAGCTTCTTTATAATCCCTGTTATGAGTTTGTCATATATAGTGAAAGACGCTTTATTATTATCATAAACAGCTTGAGCGAAAACTCCTCAAGGCAGTTACACGATACGAGACATTTTTTATCAACTAATTAATTAATCTATTAATTAGCTTCAGTTTTAATGACAACACATTTTTTGTCCAATCTTCCTTTTTTCTATCGATTTTTTAAGCTAATTTTGACAAGAAAATTGAAACATAAACACTCACACAGAGAAGAATTATTATTTATAAACGATAACATGGGAGGTGGACGTTAGATTACAGCTCTTCTTTCTTGACGGGGGTTCCTTCTTTTGCAGTGCGGAAGACTGATTATTACCCGACATTACAACCATGCCTTATGAGGAACTCGAAACCGCACCCCTAACATGATAGGCCGATGTCTTAACTAATTTTCCACTGGGAGGCTCGGTTTTTAAGATAATTTTGACAAGAAAATTGAAACATAAACACTCACACAAAGAAGAATCTATATATTTAAGTTGCTAAGCCGATTTTTTTGGGCTGTTCGTGAGGCAAAACTACTGCATCAATTTACTTCATATTAGTCTTAAGCAAGATATTGTAATCTGTAGATTTGTAAAATTTGTTTCTTGTAACCGCAATTTCTATTAATTAGCGATAATTTACAATTAAAAATTTACTTCTGCGCATGATCAGTAGCATGTTGAAATCTGTCTTTAGAAAATCACTGTTTCTGCGCATGCTCAGTGACACGTTTTAATGATAAACACGTCTGTTCCGAGGAGTCTCTCTAGATCTCTCTCTGTCATTCTTATTTTTATGATAATTATGTTTGTGAAATATAAGATTAAACCTCACAGAAATTGTTTATTTCGCTCTGTTTAATTAGCAATAATTTACAATAAAAAATTGCTTTCTGCGCATGCTCAGTGACATTTTAAATCTGGCTTTAGATACTCACTAAGCACAAGTCCGCTTAAACGCATTAATTTCTTTTTGCGAATTATTATGATTTTCAACATTTGGCAATGATGTTTTGAGTATAATATGTGTATTAATCTAGCCGTCATGTTTTGACGGGTATCAACTAGTTATTATTTATAAACGATAACATGGGAGGTGGACGATAGATTGCAGCTCTTCTTTCTAGACTGGGGTTCCTTTTTTTGCAGGGCGGAAGACTGATTATTACCGGACATTACAACCATGCCGTATGAAGGACTCGAACCCGCGCCCCTAACATGGTAGGCCGATGCCTTAACTAATTTTCCACTGGGCGGCTCGGTAACATTGACAATAGTTAACATATGAAAAACTTCGTAGTAGTCTGCAAACGTCCACACAAGAAAAATAATGGGAAGTTTCTACCAGTGTGAGAGAAGGTCTGAAGCTACACCCTTTATCATATATAACATCATTTGGAATTTAAAATTTAAATGGCGGAATGGTTAAAAATGCCAAAACATTTATGTAATCAAAATAAGGAGGAACTAACAAGAATTTTGGCGTAGCCAATGATATGAATTGTGGACTAATTGCTTCCCGAACTTAAGACATATAAGAGAGAGTAAAGTTAGATAGACTGCGAATTTTAGATAGAAAAGAGATGATCTCCTATTGCTTAATTTATATAAAAAGATAGAAATGTTATTAAAAAGGGCTTCGAAAAGAGAGACCCCGAGGCATGGGGAAGGAAATAAATGAAACATACTTAAAACTCAAATTGAGATGAGAGAGAGATATCATACTACGAGAAATACACTACTGGCCACTGTAAATGCAACACCCTGAAGGAAACATGCAAATAATATGAAATTTACAACATGCATTAGCGGAGGTGAGATATGCAAATGATTAGAATTTCGGCGCAGACGCACATCACGCGCGACTGTGGCGCAACTTCAAAGCGCTATTTAAGGCTTGGAGATTTCGACGATTTCAAGTTCGGCAATTGTGTTTTTCTTGTGGTTTTTTCAAAAAAACGATCAATTATACCTCGTCGAAAACAGCGATCATCTTTTGATCAAGTATCCGAGTTCGACAGAGGAAGGATAGTGGCCTACCGAGATTGTGGATTATCTTTCAGGGAAATCGGTAGTCGTGTTGGACGAAACCAAACAACTGTAATGCGGATATGTGATCGTTGGATGCAGGAGGGTACGACGGACCGGCGTGTTCGATCGCATCCACCTCAGCGCAACACTTCACGTGATGACAGGCAAATTGTGCGCATGGCAGTGACGGATCGCTCAGTCACATCACGAACCATAGCACAGCACATGCAGTCTGTAACGCATCATCCAGTGCCTGCGCGTACCATTCGACGCCGTTTACAGCAGAGTGGTCTGTCCGCAAGACGTCCATTACTTTGTCTACCCTTGACGCAGAACCACAGACGTCTCCGCCGCCAATGGTGCGATGACAGAAGGATGTGGACGGCAGAATGGAATGAAATTGTCTTTACTGACGAGTCACGCTTCTGTCTGCAACACCACGATGTTCGCATTCGAGTCTGGAGACACCGTGAAGAGAGGATGCTGAACAGCTGCTTTATGCACCGCCACACTGGTCCTGCACCGGGTATTATGGTATGGGGCGGTATTGGATATCACTCTCGCACACCTCTAGTACGCATTGCCGGTACTTTAAACACCCAGCGCTACATCTCCGAGGTGTTGGAGTCAGTTGTCTTTCCTTACCTTCAGGGCTTGCCCACAGCCATATTTCAACAGGATAATGCGCGACCACACGTGACACCCATTGTCCAACGGTTCTTCGTCAATCTCCAGATTGAATTGGTTCCCTGGCCGCCTCGCTCTCCGGATCTTTCGCCGATAGAAAACATGTGGTCCATGGTTGCTCTACGATTGACCCAGATTCCATCCCCAGCTGCCACAGCAAATCAACTTTGGCAACGTGTGGAAGCTGCTTGGTCTGCTGTACTCCAAGATCTCATCCAAAGTCTCTTTGAATCAATGCCGAGGCGTGTGGCAGCGGTGATCTCCAACAATGGCGGCTACTCTGGCTACTGATTTTGGCAGGAACCCCACTTCACAGAAGTCTATAAATTTAATCATTTGATACTTGGTCAACATGTTATTTACAAAATAAATTTTGTTGTGATATCTCTTGTCTTTCTTCGTGTTGCAATTTGGGTGGCCAGCAGTGTAAATTGGTTTGAAGAAATACGGGCTTCAAAACAACTGTTGTTTTAGGAAACATGTTTACAAGCGATAGGCGCAGGTGGTAATATGTTCGTGTCACGAGTGTACACAGAAGATTTAAAAAAATACTGAAGAAAGGACTATCAAAAGTAAAACGTAAATTAACTAACGTTTACATTTCTGTGCCAGATTAAAAACACATTTTTTTATCATGTTTCTTTATCATGGACACATTGATTTTATCATGTTTCTTTATCATGGAGAAATTTTTTTATCATGCTTTGGATACATAGGTTTTACAATCAGTAAATATTTAGCGATCAAAAGCATTGGTGTCATCAAGTTCATTATTTGCGATTTTAAGTATATTTTATTACTGTAAAATTCTTTAAGTTAACTTTGCAAATTTAATTTACTACCGAATGCGCATGGCGTAGTAAAAATTAGCTGACTGCGTTAATGCGTCATTCTTATTGAAGGCTCTGTTTTTTAAAGTAAATAAATAATCATTGAAACATCATTAAATTTATTTTAAATTATTAAAATAGAGGGCAGAAAAATCTAAATTCTTTTGCTACATGAAAGGGTCTAAAACAATTATTTGTTTAAAAAGTGCTATCTTAGACAGGAGAAAAAAAACAGATCCATAGAAAACACCCGAATAAAGTTTGTGATTGGAAAAATAATCTTTGAACAAGAATTGCATTCGTAGGGAACCGCATTGTGTTTGCTTAGAAAAAGTTTGTTTTTAGATATTTCTTATAGAGCTTCTAAATATCTGGACTACAAAAGCAAAGCTTTGTTGCTCAAGCACTTCAAAGGATGTAGATTTTGGCGTTTTTATAGTATGGATTTCTCGGAAAAAAAGAGATGTAGAAAGAAGAGAATAATAAAACCTTCTCAGCTACAAATCTTTAAGAACACAACCAGAAGACATTAGCATTAAAGAAAAGTTGCAGGAACACTAAAGTGATAGGAAAAAGAATTATTATTCAGAATATACTTAAAATTAACCATCACAGAGAATTGTTTTTTTTGTTTTATTCAAATACTGTTAATATTTTGTGTTGTATATTATAAAAATATGAACGTTTATTTTTTGAGAAAGAATGGATGAAATCTGAAAAACTAAATTTAAAAAATAGGATTTCTCAAATAAAAATTGACAACATACAAACCTACACCCATAGTAATTTATGAATTTATATGTTTATGAGAAGCAATCTCATATATGTTAGTTAAACATTTAAATCGAATGTATTAGCTTGCGACGTTGTAAAAAGAATTGTAATATCGGAATTAGAAAATTACACCAAAACGAAATTTGCAGACAAATTCTTGCTGGAATATGCTTTTAATAAGCCAAATTCAAAATACTGATAATTCACTATAAAAGAAAGGCTTAAATAACAATTAATGAATTTCAGAGAATGCAGCCATCATTTAACCAAAAGAGTTAAATAAAAAATGGGTGAACCAATGCAGATCACTCAGGTTTGGTGGTTTGTACGGCGACGTTTCTGAGCTTTTCAGGTTATATCACGGCCAATTCAATATATATACAGTTTTAGATTAGAAACTGGGTTTTTTATTATGAATTTGGTAGCCCAACAACTAAAATTTAGTCTCCAAAATAACTTATTCATTTCACTTTATTCAACAGCAAATTCTATTAATTAGCGATAATTTACAATTAAAATTTGCTTTCTGAGCATGCTCAGTGACATGTTTAAATCTGGCTTTATATACTCACTTAGCACGAGGCCGCATAAACACATTAATTTGTTTAATCCGAAGAATCTCTCTAGCTTTCTCTCGGCCATTTTTATTTTTAATTATGTTTGTGTGATATAGAATTAAACCTGACAGAAATTGTTTATTTCGCGCTGTTGAGTAACCGTATTTCTTTTTGCTGAATTCAATAGTAATTTTTTAAAGTGTATTTCCCTATTCTTAATATTATGATTTTCAACATTTGACCATGATGTGTTGAGTATAATTTGTGTATTAGTACATTTATTTACTTTTTGTTTTGACGGGTACCAACTTGTAATACTTAAAACGCATTGAACATTCAGAGGAGCTTTATAGGCTGTTAAATATCAAGATATAGGAATGCAAATAAAAAAATTTAAAAAAACATTTATACTAATAACTTAAATGAGTGGTTTTGCAGAAAACAATTACCTTAAATTATTATTATTATGGATGTGCTTTTTAACTTGAAATAATGTTTAATGAACAATGTAATAACCAATTATCAGAACCGGATTTCAAATCACGGATATTTAGCTATTTGTATCAGTTCTTTAAGGGGACTCGGTACCAAAAATTTTATTTTTGTAAATAACAATAATATTTAAGTCTTTGGATGATGTTTCAATAAAGCATAATCATTACATACAATAATAGACCTTAAATTAAAAATACAATAGTAACTTTTTTTTTAAATTTAATTTTTTAAAAATTTTTTAACACTTTTAAAATTTCTTCTTCTATTTTAATTTTGGTGTTTGAAACAAGATTTTTTTTATCTTATACTCAGGGTACTCTTTTCTACAAAAGTAAGCATCAGAATTTTTGATATAAAAATTAGATCGGAAGAAAAAAATTAATAATTGGATGTCTATGGAAAAACCCCTTGAAAATAGCATATATTTCAAATTCACATTTAAAAAAAATTTTTTTTTAAAGATATCAAAAAATAAGATGCTTACTTATCATTAATAGAATCTAAAAATACACTAAAAAAAGTTTGAGACAATTTGCTGAAATATTCTGGAAGCCTTAGCATTTTGATTATATAGGAAATCTGAAAAATTACGAACTGAGAAAAATGAGTTTAAACATTTCATTTACAAAGAAACAATACTAAATTTTATCCAAATGTCTCCAAACTTTTTCTCAATGAATAATGGAACATTTTTTTAGTTTTCCTCACCAGAAGAAAGTGTTAGATGTTAAAATCATGGAATTAGAAGCTAATGTATATGGTAGCACTTAGTTATTAAATAAACAAAATTGCACATTTTCAGTAGAAAAATACCCCACAATTGCAAAAGTAGACATTATAATCATTTTTAATTTGTTATATATATATATATATATATATATATATATATATATATATATATATATATATATATATATATATATATATATATATGTGTGTGTGTGTGTGTGTGTGTGTGTGTGTATAATAATTATACTTATTCAATAAATCATGATAAATTATTAATAAAATAAAATCATAGCTCATATTTATATTTAAATTAAATGTAAATACCAACACTTAAAAAATTTCATAATTATTTAAAGGGCACCAATTATAAATTTAAAAATAACCAGGTCTATATGTAATGCCTTCTCGTTTCTTTTCTAAACGTTCTCTTTTAGTTATGGCATCTTTCACAAGTTTTCTTGCTCGTTGGTACTTAAATGTGCTTCTTCGCAATCTAAAAGAATTTTTTCGCAAGTCTAACATTTTTGCAAGTCTGGCAGTCTGGTACCCGAATTTTAGTTCTAGAGTTTTATGAATTTCTCTTAGAGTAGAAGTGACACCTTTATTATATTCACAAATCACTTCCCCCACTGATCTATGTACACGCTTTTTGAACACAAATATGTCTTTCGAACACCTAGCCCATATCATACTATGCAAGCTTTCATTTGCATTTTTAGTTTTGCATCTGATACATCTTTCTAAAAGACCATTTGATGCCAGTCTTTGATAGACAGGAAATATTTTTGGCAAATATTCCTGGTTAATTGGTGTACCAACATGAAACACCAGAGAGTGTAAAAACCAGAGAGTTGGTTAGTTTTTCAACTGTAAACAATGAAGTAGGTGTGGCATTTAAAGGGACATTTAAAAACAGAGGTTTGCGAAATTAACCATATCTCCTTTACTATTAATCAGATCATCAAGAAATTTAGTCAGAATGTTCTACAGATGTTAAGGTTCATTTTGGGGTAAAAATCTGCAATTCGACAATTTTATCATTTTTCGTCAAAATGAGAGGTACTGAGTCCCCTTAACCAATCATGCAACCCTTGGGATTGAAGTAAGTCTCATTTTGAATGCTAAGCCTCATAAATATAGTTCAAGAATTTGTAATTCATGTCGGAAAATAATTAGGATATTGGTAATCCTTGTAATCGGAAAACTTGAACAGCCCCCTGTTTCATAAAATATTCATTCTACAGAAGTCTATAGTATCCAGGAAATGTGTATGAATCAATTATAATGAAATAACAGTCAACATCGTGTATACATCATTTAGGGAATGAAAATTCCCTTGAATTTCATTTATTCGCGGATTCGGGGGCTGTTTCTGTTTAAGCAGTATGAATAATGAAATAGCATAGAAGAGTTGGACCGTATATCCACATAATTACCAATTATAACAGGGAATTACAGAATAAAATAGTGGAGATTTCGAATTAAATTAAAAGACTAGACAGCAACACACTGAAGCCCAAAAACACGATGGAAAATACAAGATAAAATCATGATTAATTCAAAACTGCAGAATATATAATTTTTAATGTCTATGGGAGCTTCATCATGGAAAGAGTTGTTTATTGCAGGGTAAGAAAAATGGTTTTTAATAAAGAAAAATATAACCGGTAGTTACAACAGAGAAACAGAGCGTGGTTCGTTTATATATATATATATATATATATATATATATATATGTGTGTGTGTGTGTGTGTGTGTGTGTGTGTGTGTGTGTGTTGGAACCCAACTCCGAAATCGGACAATGCCTGAAAAAAATGCTCACAACGCGAATGAATCACAGACAAATGGGCCAAGTCCGAAATGTTACATTCTTTCGGAGTTGAGTCATTTACAAATGATCATTTCGCGTATGGGCAAATCGTAAGTGCGCAGATTACGAAACTTAATTTCATTTCGCACTTTGAGCATTCTAAATTGCTCACTTTGTGAATGGGTAGTTGAAGAATGGTCAAAGTCAGAAAACAATCATTTTTAACTCTAATTATTTGACTTGAGTTAAAAGATAATTTTAACGATATGTATTGAATGTTTTAAAATCTCACAGTTAAAAAATTATGTCTATAGTGAAAAAATTAAAACATAGTAAAATAATAAATGATGGAAAAAATTATGAAAAATGCACTGTCACTTATTCTTGCAGGCAGAACTGTTATGGAACTTTGAGTTACATTTGATGCCAGTTGATAGGCACTTGCATCTTTTGCTTTCACACTGATTTCTATAATTGCAGTTGACGAAACCTTGTGAGCTTCCTGATTCCAGGATAACAGTGGTTCGAAGTGAGTGTACGAATCTTCAAACGTCTTTTTCAGATATGAAGTTGTCTTCAGTAATTTGGAATTCATTTCTGGAATATAACTTCTCCAATATTCCATATTTCGTACCGAGTTTGTATAGCCCATCATCGTTTACTTCCATAATCACACCTATCACATTTCTGGGAGCAGCTCTTCCTCTGTCGAGTTCTGGAATTCGTAACACAACGTTCTGAACGACGCTCATGGGACGAAATTTAGCATCATTGCCTCTTAGTATTTCGTCCGTTTGCTTTTTCGTTTTTCTTGGAAAATCAGCTCGTTTCTATTCAATTAACTTCTTCCTTTTCTGCAAGATGGACCCATCAGAGTTTTCAGAATATGATGGATTAGTTGCATGTTTACTTTCAGGAATGTTGGCCAAAGCCTCTTCAAGTTGTTCTTCAGTCTCAATGTCCGTTTAACAACACAATTCCTTGGGCAGTCCGTTAGTAAGTGGAACACCAAACACAGCTTCGTATGGGCTTCTGGTGATTCCACGATGGTAGATACGATTTTTTTTCATTTGAACGATTCGTAAGCCTTCAGCCTACTGACTTGTATGATTGTCTGCCATCCACATCACCGAACATCTTGGTTTGCACGTTCGACAGAGCCTTGTTCTTTGAGAGTGTCTGGGTTTTCCATGAATAATTTTTGCTTCAAACATATATGCTAGCTCTTTTATGATTTTATTCGAGAACTCGCGTCCATTATCGGACTGCAAAATAGACAGAGCTCCTATGATACAAAAAATATCCATTAAATTGTAAGAAACTTATTCAGCTGTTTTCGTTTTCAGTGGGCGTAAAAAAGAGAATTTGGTAATAAAGATGATCTTGATGGTTCAAAATGAATTTATAATCGCGATCAGGCTCTGATTACCTGTCAATGAGGTCGACCTGTCCTTGTTTCGGAATGCGTTAGTAAGTATTGGTTTAACAATAACTCCCTTGTTTTTACCCTTTTTTCTCAAGTGACACTGTTCACAGAGAAAAAGGTACAGCTTGATCACTTTTCGAGGCAAATTACAGTATTTCTGTTGTAGTTTCTTTTCCATACATTTTATTTTTTTGTCACCCAAATCCATATGAGCTTTATGAATAACTTCAAAAATTTCGTCAGTATGACAAAAATATTTTATGGTTCGGTCATCATCTGTCATTTTTGTAATTAATTTTTCGATACCACAAATAGGTACTACCTCATACCTTTTTAGTCCTCTGTAGTCCTTAGAGGGGAGGGGCTCCTTGTTTTTTTCTCTTCTCCACAGTGCTTTTCACTCTCGTAATCAACTTTTCACATTTTTCGAGCGTGAAAACACAACCGTTGCCACCCGAACTTTCTAAAAAACTACACAAAGGTTCGAGAAATTTACTTCTAATTTCATTTGCACACGTAGTCGTAGCAGATTTAACACCGTCATCAACAGAGGACATCGTGAACAGTAGCACTTACATCTACCTCCATTTTCGCCCATCCTCCAAGTATGAAATCGGACTTGGCTCACTACTGATTTGCCCGATCGCGAACTTATCAAATTCAAGTGCACAAAGTCCGAAATAAGGTAACATTTCGGATTTGGCACAATTTTCACCGATTCATTCGCGATGTGAGCAAATTCAAGTGCACAAAGTCCGAAATAATGTCACATTTCGGACTTGGCACATTTGTCAGTGAACCATTCACGATGTGAGCATTTTTTTCGGACATTGTCCGATTTCGGAGTTCGGTTCTAACATTATATATATATATATATATATATATATATATATATATATATATATATATATATATATATATATATATATATATATATATATATATATATATATATATATATATATATATGTATATACAGGGCCAGATTTGAGGCGGAACGCGCCGGAACGGCATTCCGGAACCTCTCTTTAGGAAAGAAAATTACGATAGTAGAAAAGATTTATTTAATCCCTTTTATTACTTTACTACAACCCAATTTTGTACTTGTTTTGCAAAATAAAACTTGGAATTAAGTAATATGTTCAAGTTTTTATATAACAAAAGATTTCATGTTTTCAGACCAATAATTTGGAATACCCCCACACACCACGGAAAGTTACAGTTTCGGCACCTCTATTTCTAGAAATCGAGCACTGTGTGTGTATATATATATATATATATCATCGGTATTGTGTAAAAAGGGTGAATATGTATGTAAATCTGTATGGGTATTCGCAGTTTGGCTAGTCGGTGTTTTTACAGAACACCGACGATATATATATAAATGCGGATGAATGCATGAAGCTATCAAACAGTGCTAGGAAGAAGAAAAGTTTCCCATAAACAGTCCAGATCATGGGAATTAAATAAAAGGAATAAAAGTTAACAATTATTTGTGTCTCTATTAAATGTTTGGTGGTGTCTAGATCTCTTAGCTGACAGTATATAAAACCAAGTTTTTGCTATTTACTGAAACAAAGAAATGATCATAATCAGAATAACTCAGCCTTGCAGAGACACCCACTTTATATAAAGTTTATTTAGAATTTATTCACATTTATGAACCAATGTTTAAATTCAATCTTCAGATTTAGAGAACGTGTTGGGAGTATGGGAAAATAAATATATATATATATTTTTTTTTCATGAAAACTATCTGGAGAGAAATGTGTTGCATACAATCTGCTACCTACAGTGGCGTTGTAAAAGTTAAACCATTAGTTTCTTTATAATATTTACAGTTTATAACGAAAGTAATTTAACTACTGTAGGTACAGGGTGCGGCAGAATGGCACCCACATTTCTGAAGACAAGGGAGTGGTATATATATATATATATATATATATATATATATATATATATACAGAGGCTGTTCACACATTTTTTAGACGATGTATATTGTATTCACAAAACTAAATTACATAAAATTCTTGTGTTTTAAATGTTCTATTTGACATTCCTTTTTCTGAACTATCTTTCGACACCGTAATTTCCAGGATAATAATGCCTTTTGAAGTGTCAGAAGAGGTATTCTATCCCATTCCTCTTGAACAGCTTTCCAGAGTCCTGTAAGGGTTTTGGGACGACGTTTGGATAATGCAGATTTTAAAAGTCCGAAAGCACAAAAATCCATAGGTGATACATCGGGAGATTTAGTAGGGATATCAGTGAAGGGTATGGCCTTGATACCAGTTTTATGTTCCATTTCTTTTAGGAAATTTACAGTGGATTTTGATGTGTGACTGCTAGCTTTGTCCCGATGGAGTCTCACAGATTGATGGCACTGTGGGTAAAGCGATGGTGCTTCATTCAGAAAAATTCGCGATAAAATATGTTCCTGATAGTATTTGGAGTTAATCTTGACATTTTTTCCACTCTCTTTATTTTTAACTTGCCATTATAAGAAAAACCAGCAACAATCATGAATCCCTTAGAAAAACTTTCTTTCGATTCTTTGAACCATATACTTAAATTTTTTTCTCCCCTTTTATGATAATCAATGGCTCTTTTTTTGTTGCAGTCATTTAAATACATGCATGATTCATCTATTGTGACAATTGTTTTCCATTTTTCTTTGGATAAGTGTTTTTCATATAGAATTCTGCAGCGTGTCCTGCGTTCAGCGATATGATTTGGAAGAAGACGATGCACATTACGTTTTTTCGCTTTCTTAAGATTTAAATCAACGTTTATCATTTTGTTTATAGTGGACACCGAGCATTTTAATGATTTTGCAACTGTCCTTTGACTAGGGGGATTTTCTTTTAACATTAAACAACGTACCTTTGCAATAGTCGAAGATGTCCGTTTTTTCCTTGGATACTTGTTTGGAATTTTTGTCCCACTTGAGGCTCCAATTTGACATTTGTTTCCTTTCTTGTTGACGATATTACCTATCGACGCTTTAGATATCACAAAACCATGACTCTCACATCGTTTTTGGATAACGGAGTATGCATATTTCTCTTCGGAAAGAGCATAAATGTAGCCTTCAAACCACTGCTTTGTTAAAAACGCCATTTTGAATAAAAACAAAACTTTCAAGCCGCAGACAATAATTTTGACTTTTAAAAACATAGTACAATTGCAATTATTTCTTTTGCAGCAAACGATTTTTTATTACCGCTTACCAAAATCGTCTAAAAAATGTGCGAACAGCCTCTGAATATATATATATAAATATATATATATATATATATATATATATATATATATATATATATATATATATATATATATATATATATATATATATATGTATATATATATATATATATATTTATATATATGTAATGAAATAAGATCAAATTACAGAACTTTTAGAATAAGCAATTTATTTCCGAGTGGCTAAACAGACATCTTATCTAATGGAAAGCCAACACCCGAGTGATTCCCGGGGTTTGCGTATAGAGGTATCTGCGGTTGAAGAATTTGCTTACCAAAGATGTTTCTTTCAAGCTGCATCAGTTGTGCAGGACGATCGCCTTATTTGGGCATAGAAAAGTGTGGCTTGCCCAGGGATTGCTGACGCTATGAAAAATATTCCTGGGTTCTTGAAAACAGAATTTGGTAATGCTATCTTAAGCATGGGAAGGGAAGAAATTTTACAGGGGATCAACTTAAATTTCATATCTTTCATATCCCCCCATTTTAAAAACGTTGTCTACCCGGGTGTAGGCTCTCATACATAACATAAAAAAATAAACTACAAAATATTACAATTATACAGAATATAACAGAAGATTACAAAAATATCTGGCAAATTCCACAATGGTTCCTCCAGATAGCAGGTCCATGCGGTTTCCCTACTATCCTTCATCTTATTTGTTTCGTATGCACTTACCCATAATTACAGTATAAGTTCAAAATTAAGACTTGTATTCAAAATATAAGACGATAACATAAATTCTAGGATTACATGACACATTATCTTGATATATTTTTGATATGAATAAAATACAATATAAACATTTACACTACCTGGAAACTACCTCTTAACATTGTCCACATATTGTATTATTAGTTCTCACATTATATTATATTAACACTGACATTGTTTATATCACAATCAAAATTTACTCTATTATATTATTTAACTTCCTTAGGTACTCTTATATTCATTACAATTCTCTATTCGTGCAAAATTACAATATTATAAATTTTTACATTCATTTCATATCAATATCTCTTCTTTTTCTTCAAAGTACTGTTACATTAATAAAACAACTTCATTACATCAAAATTCGTTTCTATAGCAATACACATTTTATACTTTAAACATACCTTACTTCTGACAAACAAATCACATTTCTCTCAAACAACCGTGTATCCTCGCGTTTGCTGAGGAATGCTGACTCTGAAGTTGGAAAGGAGGTTAAAACAGATTCCTCCCACCACTTCAAAAGAAAATTTTTGTGGATGATCAAATGTAGGTAGATGGATTCAGTTTCTCAACCGTAGTTGCTCTCAAAGAAAAACCCCAAAAACCAAAAATAAAAATTTTGCCGAATGAAAAAAAAAGTTTCGAGTTGTGTGGCCAACACAACCCGACAATTTTTTTGAAAAAAAAATATAGAAAAATAAAAACAAAACAAGAACAACTCAACTGAGGAAAAGAATGCATCATGACATTAAATTAAATATTATAAAATTCAAAATTCACCTTGATAATTGCAAAATTCAAAATAAACTTCACATGATCAGTCGATACCATTTTTAGTTGTCCTTAAAAAGTAGTTGTAGATTCGGAGACTCACAATATTGGCAGTCCATTGATGGGAGTCCATCAGTACCCTCTGGTTTCTGTTCGCTTGGGTTTTTAATATCATTTAACTGAAAATTCTCTCTAGGACGGAAAAATCGAAGGCGAGTAGAATGTACAATCTCAGTGGGAGTTTTATAAAGAGCATTGGGTTTATCAATTTAAAAAAAACATCTGAAAATTTTTTTAGAATAGTATAAGGGCCTGAATACGGTGGGGCAAGTTTTCGGGTATTTGGATATTGAAATTCTTCATATAAAACTAAATCTCCGACTTTAAATATAACTTGTTGAAATCTTCTGTCATATCTTATTTTATTCGACTGATAATATTGTCTAGTTCTTTCTTGTGCAATTTTTCTAACTTCTTCTATAGGAGGGTATATCTCATTATCTTGGAAAGAAATTTTATAAGGCAATTCGCCATACATTAAATAAATTGGGGGAAATCCAGTTACCGAATGAGGGGTGTTATTATATTCTTGGGTGACAGAGTCTAAGATTTTTGTCCATGGCACATTACTAGGGCTATTACTAACTTTACATTTTAATCTAGTTACTATGGTTTGGTTAACTCTCTCGACCTTTCCGTTCGTCTGCGGTCTATGAGCAGATGTCAAGAGCTGTGTAACATTATTATGTCTGAGAAAATGTTTAAACTTTGATGAGATAAAGGCGGAATTCCTATCACTTAAAATTTTCTCGGGTACATGATTTTGAAAAATAGAATTCAAACAATTTATATAGGATTCCGTGGTGGCACTTTTAGAGGGAAATGTCCAGATGTACCTAGTGGCATGATCAACTACAATGTGTAAATATTTCTTAGTAGAATTATAATAACTTAAACCACCTACAGTATCAATTGATAATAGTTCAAAAGGTTTTTCACACAGAGGAAGAGATTGCATAAAACCATATTTTTTCTGATGAGACTTCTTGTTTACTTGACAAATTTCACAATGTTTAACATAATTTCCAACATCATTAATTATCTTAGTCCAATAATATTGAGGTGAAATAATTCTTAACATTGAAGCTATTCCTGGATGACCAAATTTTTCATGTACTTTCTCTATTAATTTAATTCTTAACGCTTTTGGTACTACAATTTTGATTAAACCTTGTCTTTTCACTACTACAATATTATCCTTATTAAAACATCTGGGTGCTGTTATATTTTCTAACATTTGAAAATGGATGATTTCCTTTATATCTAACAAGGGTTCTGGAGGGGTTGTAGTTATATTAAAAGCAATTGGGTTTCTTGTTAACATGTCAGCTTCAACATTAGTTGTACCTTTCTTATATTTTATGTCAAAATCATACATAGAAATTTTTAGAGACCATCTGAAAAGTCTACCTGTAGGATTTTTAAAAGTTTTAAGCCAAACTAAGCTGTGATGATCTGTATGTACAGTGAAATGTGACCCATGAAGGTAGCAATGGAATTTATCAAGACTATCAATTATGGATAAACATTCTAATTCCGTTATCGTATAATTAATTTCATATGGTCTAAGTCGTCGGGAGTGATATGCAATTGGATGTTGAGTTCCATCAGGATGTTCTTGTTTTACTATGGAGGCTATGGCTTCTTTTGACGCATCAACATAGACATGGCAAGGATAATTTAAATTATAAAGGGCCAAAATGGGTTTTGAGATTAAACTATCTTTAAGTTTTTGAAAAGCTTGTTGACATTCAGGCGTCCATGCCCATTTCTGGTCTTTCTTTAAAAGTTTATTTAAGGGAATTCTAATTTTAGCGTAATCAGGAATAAATTTATGATATACGTTAATGATGCCTAGAAATCTTTGTAAATCTTTAACGTTCCTTGGGGCCAATAATTTTTTTATTGTTTCTACATTAGTATTATTTAGGCTGTATGATCCATGCTTAACTTCATAGCCAAGAAAATCAATAGTATCTTTAGCAAAATGACATTTCGATTTTTTAAGTTTAATATTTTCCTTTTCACAAATTTCAAAAATTGTCTTTAAGTGCTGAATATGTTGTTCTAATGACTCTGAGAAAATAATTATATCGTCAAAATAATTTAGAGCAAAGTTAACTTGATATTTATGAAGAATACGCCTAATTGTTCTTTGGAATATTGCGGGAGCATTCTTAAATCCAAACGGAAGTCTGGTAAATTGGTACAAGCCATAGTTAGAAGTGAAAGCAAGCTTTTCAGCTTCCTCATCCTCTAATTTCAGGTGCCAATACCCACTACATAGATCTAACGTAGAAAATACCTTAGCATTGGTCAATTTGTCTAGAACACTGTCTATTCTGGGAATGGGTTCACAATCGGTTTTTGTAATTTGGTTAATTTTCCTATAGTCAATACATAGTCGAGTCCTAGCATTATCTTATTTCTTAAACGCGAGAGTAATAGGTGAACTATATTGGCTATAACTAGGTTTAATAATTTTAGCTTTTAACAAGGCATCTAATTGTTTCTTTATCTCTGCGTCATCTCTAGGCGACGTTCTGTATGGTCTTTGACTTATAGGAAGTTCTGAGGTTAAGACTACTTTTGGCGATTCTAATTTAATTTCTCCCACATCAAACTATTCTTAGCAAAAACATGATCAAATTTTTGAATTAAATTGTCAATATCACACTTATCATTATTACAAGAAATCACATTACATAAATCATTATTATTACTTAAAAATGCAGATACTTTTTCATTATTTCCATGACCACTTTTCTTATTAGGATTATTATTATGACAGCTGGTACAATTAAAATGCTTAAGTAATTTATTATCCTGAAAAATTTCTCTAGCTTTAAAATTAATAGTGACATTAAAGAGTCCAATAGCATGACCAGATAATATAACATATGGTAATTGTACATTAGGTAAGTAATAAAATTTTAATGTTTCAATTTTTTTACCCAATTTTAACGGAAGCATTATATACTGACTTACCTGGACGTTTCGTCCCACAGCTGTAATGTTAATGTTGCAATTTTTGAAATTTAGTTGGTGATTTTTATTTAATGTGGGTCCTGGTAAAATATTTAGAGTTGAGCCTGAATCGAATAAAATCTGGACTTTCTGTCCACACAACAGGCTGTCTACTACTGGCACTCAGTCACTGTCGTTGGTTCTCACATTAAAGTTTTTATTATGATTCTGCATTGTCATTCTTGGCTGAAAGGAAGGTGCACTGGTGTTGAACCCTGGTCTGGGACGTTGCTGGAAACGGGGCGGATAAAAATTATTCCTCGGTCTCCACTCCTGGTGTTGAAGATAAAAATTTGGCCGAAACTGTCGGTAATTTCCTGGGTGTTGTTGGAAGCGTGGACTCCAGGCTGGAGGTCTATCGAAAACTGGTAGCTTGGGGGTATAAAAAGTCCTTTCCTCTGAATTTTGCTTATCCAATAGTTTTAACATGTCTTTTAGTTCATCACAATTTTTTGTCGAACGAAGTTGGAGATCTACTTCTGGGCGTGCGTTTATTCCTTTTATGATGTAAAATTTTTGCTCTTCCGAGGTCATCGCTGCTTTCGAAGCTATTTGCTGGATAGTGTAGTAATACGCTTCGTAAGTTTCTTCCCTTC
This sequence comes from Dolomedes plantarius, assembly GCA_907164885.2. Lineage (NCBI taxonomy): Eukaryota > Metazoa > Arthropoda > Arachnida > Araneae > Dolomedidae > Dolomedes > Dolomedes plantarius. The sequence goes on along the minus strand of OU015496.1, from coordinate 28,437,302 downwards.
CTTTTTTCCGTCTTAACAATTGCTGATGTATTTCGGCCTTACTTATCTCCGTCTTAAATTCTTTAAGCAGTTCTGTTTTTAATTCTTCGAAGTTTTTGAACAGGGGTTTGGATTGAAGAAATAGTTCCACATTTCCGGTACACAGCTTGCGAAAGAATATAATTTTTTGTATAGGATTTAATGTCAACAGTTCACAAACCTGCTCATATTCTGCGATGTAATTTTCGATTGGCACTTCATTTGAATAGGGCTTAATAAACACATTTACATCGGAAAAGCGGACGTGAGATGGCTCGTTATTTTCACCGGTTAAGTCCACGGTTTGATTCAAATTCGGATTTTCCCCTTTCTGCATTGCTTCTTCAAAACTAGGTCACCGAACAGCGTAAATCCACCAAGGTCAGTTAATCCACTTCTGCTCGCTGTTATTTTCGACGCACGAAAGGGCGAATGAAGTTTTACGACGGGTGCTGGTAAAATTAATTAAAACTCCGTTTACATATTGAAATTAAAATTTTAAAACTGGTATCCTCACTGCAGAACATCCTGCCAGCTATTAATTCTGTAATGAAATAAGATCAAATTACAGAACTTTTAAAATAAGCAATTTATTTCCGAGTGGCTAAACAGACATCTTATCTAATGGAAAGCCAACACCCGAGTGATTCCCGGGGTTTGCTTATAGAGGTATCTGCGATTGAAGAATTTGCTGACCAAAGATGTTTCTTGCAAGCTGCATCAGTTGTGCAGGACGATCGCCTTATTTGGGCATAGAAAAGTGTGGCTTGCCCAGGGATTGCTGACGCTATGAAAAATATTCCTGGGTTCTTGAAAACAGAATTTGGTAATGCCATCTTAAGCATGGGAAGGGAAGAAATTTTACAGGGGATCAACTTAAATTTTATATCTTTCATATATATATATATATATATATATATATATATATATATATATATATATATATATATATATATATATATATATATATATATATATATATATATATATATATATATATATATATATATATATATAATGTGTGTGGATGAATGCATGAAGCTATCAAAGAGTGCTAGGAAGAACAAAAGTTTCCCATAAATTAAAGTCCAGATGTGAATAAAATAAAAGAAATAAAAGTTAAAAATTAATTGTCTCTGTATTAAATGTTTGGTGGTGTTTAGATCTCTTAGCTGACAGTATATAAAACCAAATGTTTGCTTATTTACTGGAACACAGAAATGATCATAATCAGAGTGACTCAAACTTGCAGAGGCACCCCCTTTATAGAAAATATTTTTAGAATTTATTCACATATATGCCCAAATGTATAAATTGAGTTCTCAGATTTAGAGAACATATTGGGAGTATCGGAAAATAAATATTCTTTTTTCTCATGAAAACAATCTGGGGAGAAATGTGTTGATTTACCTGCAGTGGCATTATAAAAGGTAAATCAGTAATTTCTATATAATATATACAGTTTATCAGGAAAGTAATTTAACTACTATAGGTACAGGGTGGGGCAGGATGGAACCCCACATTTCTGAAGGTAAGGGAGGGGTAGTGTGTAGGGTAGCGCGGGAGATGACAACAGTTGGGTTGTATTTTCCATTTTCCAGTAGACACCAAGAATTGGTCCTGTGAACATCACGGTTTCGTTATCGAGGCGTCCTTTCCAAACAACGATTGCGTAACCGCGACACAGAGGGTATTTAGGACGCGCTTCGAGCTCTATGCAAATGATGCCGTTCCTGATGGAAAAACAATCCTGCGATGGGTTTCAAACTTGAAAAGTAAGTGACTCTGCATTACCAAGGAAACCAAATGGTCGTCGTCGGAACATTAGAACACCTCAGATTGGGCAACGAGTCCATGAATCCACTTTTCGTGAGGAAGTTGCCACCTCTCCCCCAGAGATAACCAACAGTGATGTTATTTTCTAAACCGAGTGGAATAAAACTGGATTGTTAGAACTGTTCGAAAATATATAGAGCCTCTTTCTTTAAATTGCTTCGTTCGTTTTTTATTACGCTTTGAAATTTGGGAGTCCATTCTGCCGCAACCTATAGGATATTAGTGAATAAATTCTGAAGCATGTGAATTTCGTTAAAATTAGTAGAGATCAAAGTACAAATTTTATGATTATGCTGCTGTGAATTAAGCTCCATAGTCAATATACTTTGAAAACACTTTTTTTTTACCAGCCATCATTTTTTTTGCATATGTTATAAAGTTCCTTTTTAAAAATGTTCTTTTAAAATAAGAGGAACAAATTTAGTAAGTTTTCTGTTTATTTTTGCTTATTTATGATTGATGTATTTATTAAAAGCCTCTAAATGTGGAAGATTATTTTACTAAAAAAACCCGTATTATCTGAAACTAAATTGTCATAATCGTCGAAAAACTAGATAAGGAAGATAAAAATTATTTTCTGCAATATTTATTATTCTATTTTAAAAGTATAAATTCAGTCATTATTTACGATACTTTCACGAATAATTATGTTTTAACCTTTTTCCTTACGGTGGGATAGCATGTATCCCAAGAATATGGTCCCAAGCATGAATGTATATATGTATATATATATATACATACATACACTATTATATATACATATATATATATATATATATATATACAAACCCTGTTAATGGCCGTTTCACGAAGGGGGTATAAAATTTCCCGTTCTAAAAAGGGAACCCGCAAAATGGAAGCCGTAAGCTATAGGTTAATGTTTGTAATTACATAGCTAAATTGCACTAAACTTTTAATATATGATTTTATTTATTGATGAAAATGTTAAAAACAAATATTTCGTAAACCGTTACAACAAAGTATTGTTTTTTACGTTTGAATATTGACTGAAGTTCTTGGACTTGCATTTGCTTTTGTAAAATAATGAAAAATACAATTTAATATGCAAAATTATTTCTTCGAAGAAAATTTTTAAAAAATAAATTTAAGCAATTCAGTCAGATACTGTCTAGAAATATATTCAGTAAGTTAACATAGTATCTAACAAATTTTATAGATTATTTACTGCACTGATAAAGAATTAATTATACTTTATTTTTAGAAAAGTCTTTGTGAAACGCTTGGGTAGAAACCTATAACGATGCTTCATAGTTATTAAAGAAGACTAAAGAATATCTTTTTGTCCATCGCTTGAGGTAAAACAATGTCATATATAAAAGACTTTTTGTTACGAGAGCTACTTAAAAAGGAAGTCTTAGATATTGAATTTTTGACTTTGAAAATTTGTTTTATTTTTCTTCCTACAGAATATTGTGGCAATTCTAATAATCCATTGAGCATAAAAGTTAACGATTGAAAATTCCAGTAAAACTTTATTTATTGTCTGTTAATGTTAGCACATCCCATCATTAAAAAATTGTTTAATGTAGTATAAATGTTTTACTCAAATTATGAATCTGCCCTTGTTACAGCAAAAAGTAAAATTTCATTCTTGTTTACGAGGAGTATGTGTTAGATATTATTTTCAAAACTCAATCAACTTTAAAATTTTCTCTAAATATCTTTAATCTTCCAACGCATTCAAAGAAAATTAATTTTTTTTCTCATATATTATGACCAGATTACTTTTCATCATATAGTTTCATATTTTTTTAATTAATGACATACAGGTCTGAAACCTTCGTTTTAAGAAGAAAAGTAATAGCATATTCATGCCATCAACACATATTCATGCCTTCAAGCATTTGTTCCTATATATCATCCTGTGTAACATCCAGTCTGTTATCGAATCGGTGAATAATTAATTTTGAACAAGTTAGGAAACCTTTCATAATTGCATATCCATCCAGCAAAAATTCTGTGAATAGGACTTTAAAAATGAGAAAAACGTTAAAAAGTCAAAATTTTGTATATTTTGACAAGGTTTAAGACGCAATAAAATAATACGTTTAATATAGTATCATACATTTAAGTATTGAACAAATACTGAATTTTTTTTATAATTTTTTTTATAATTTTTTACCCGAATTTATATTCAGGCATTGTAATAGATATTGTAATCCATATTATTGTACTAGCTGAATACCCGTACTTCGCTAAAAAATAAATAGTAATAATATTCTTATATTACAATACCTGAATTTATATTCAGGTATTGTAATCGATATTGTAATCCATATTATTGTACTAGCTGAATACCCGTACTTCGCTACGGAGTACATTCAAATTAAATACAACGGTCAATGTATGCAATTAATGCATATATATATATATATATATATATATATATATATATATATATATATATATATATATATATATATATATATATATATATATATATATATATATATATATATATATATATATATATATAATATATAAATCATAATGGATATTTTTATAAACAAATTAACGTAGAAGAAAATATTAAAATCAAATCTAATAGAACATACTAAAGAATATAGTGCTGTTAATATAGTACATTTAGAGGAACATATCTTTTAATGCATTTTAACATTTTTTTTGGATAATGTCAAATCGTCTGCCACATTACGAAGAAAAAAATATTTTTTTGTATATTTCGTTGTTAGGAAAAGGAACCACGTGATCAGCATTTAATAAATTAAATTCTAAAAGTTAATCTTTAAAAATTCTCCAAAAATCAGAAAATGGAGGCAAAGATTCGAAAAAGATTTCATTTTAAAGAAATTTGTATGATCTTTCTCATGATATAAATTTTATAACCCTCAGATTATTATTTTAAATGCAAACTTTTAAAAAGTTACAAAAACAGCTTAAAAATTTAAATTTTAAAAAATCTAAGAATTTTTTAAAAATCTTTCGTAGTGCACCCCTATACTATAAGAAGAATCGCCATGCAAAATTTGAGCCCTTTAGATCCAGCGGTTTGGTTTGTGCGTTATATGTCAGTCAGTCAGTTCTGGAACTGTTTTATATACATAGATTATGCTTTAGAAAATATTAAGCTCAAATTTCTGTAACCTTAGATTCTATTCTATATTTTTAGTATATTAATTCTGGTTTTTTGAGAAAAACTATTTTAAAACTCTTACAACATTTCAGAATTATTTTTTGTTTGTTTCGAAAAATTTATTGTAGAATATTAAATAATATTTTATGTTCGCTAAATCATATTTAATCGTACTTTTACGAAGATAGTTAATAATAGGTTATATGGAAAATCCAAAAAACTATTGTTTTTCCATCAATGTGAATTTAAAAAAAATTTTTTTTTTGCCTTCTTATGAGATGAACTATTGTTATGAAACAATCAGGATGATTTCCTTGAATATTATAGAATTATATACTTTTAAAAGCTTTTTTTTCTAATGCTTCAAAGACTCTTTAATTTTATTTCCATGCCCATTTTCAAAACTCTAACTGAAAAACAAAATCGCCTAATATTTCCTGAACAAAAGGGAAAAACCGTAAATATTTTATGGATTCTAGAGACAAAAAAAATATTCATCTTTTATTCCGAAAGAAAAGAAGAAAATTACCCTTCTACGATTTTAATGATGTTGCTTAAAAGGCTTGCAGTATAAGCATATTTTCTACTTATCCATTAAGGCTTTCTCTTCTTTGTTATGCTTCTTGAAAACTTTTATTCATGCCTATTACAATGAAATACACAAGAAAAGTTTCTGCCAGACTTGCATTATCCAGAAATCGGATTTAGAATGATTACGAATATTCCAGTTCATTCGTCTAAATGCTGTTTCAAATTATTTTCGAAAGGTAATAAATTTTAGATTTTAAATTAATTACTTTTAAAGTGATTACTTATTTTAAATTTTAAAATAAATACTCTTAATTTTCAATTAATTACTTTTTAAGTGACATTTTAATTAAATATTTTTAAAGTGATTACTTTTTTAAACAAACACTATTGATTAAAGGGAAAGTTTTAAAGGGATTTTAAATTTAAAATTAAATACTTTTGATTTTAAATTAATTACATTTAAAGTGACTTTTAAATTAATTACTTTTAAAGTGATTACTTTTTACGTTTTTCATACTTGTCTATATTTCATGAAATAAGTAATTTTTACGTATACTTTGTCACAACTAACCTGAATTGAAACATAAATTCTCAGTTTAAAACTTCTTGATTCCTTTTTGCTAAGCGTTTAATGGCAGGCGTGGTGGCGCAGTTGGAAAAGGCAGCGAGCGAGTGATCTGAACGTCACTGGTTCGGTGCCCAATGTGACAAATCCTCCGCCTTGTACATTAACGGCGGCTGGTGCACGAAAAATCTGTCGGGTCGCAATGTCCTCCAAGTTCTCAAATTTACCTCGGGAGGTGCTGGGTCAAGTGGTCCGGTCTCGTCACTTAACTCGGTTCAAAATTCGTGGACCAAGTAGAAGTCCAACCTTTCTTAAGGCAATGGCACCCCTTCTTCTACGGATAATGCTTTGCACTATTCGTTGGCAAGAAGCAACAAGTATTTAGCTTTAACTGTGATTACTTTTTACAATGTTTCAATTTATTTTTGATTCATCCTCAATAAATTCAAAATTTAATCACCTGTTTGGTAACCAATAAAATGCAACCGATACAAACAAGGAAAGATGTTTTGTCAAACTGCAATTTCAATATCCCTGGAAAAGATTGCTTTACCTGTTTTGAACCGAGTAGAAAGACATGAACTTTCCATTACTTTTCTAATTTCATTTCTTCTTTGTGTAGAATAACTCTAGTGACAGACACAGAAATAATTTTTCTGATGGAAGAAAGTTTGTGATAGAAAAGTTATTTCTGAAATGTAACAATGTCTTTATAGATTTAATTTTCTTCCGGCCTTTCTCTAGATAACTGTTTCGCTCCGTCTCTGGAATTCATCATTATTTTGTTAACAGTATTTTATACTATATTTTAGCTTTAAACAATTGTAAAAAATAAAAAGGAATCAAGGTGTATTTTCATGTGTTACAGGTTCTCATATAAGGTTGCCGATATACCATACTACTAATTGATAAAAATATTCATAATTCTCTAAGTTTCTGCATTTAAGAATCTACGTAAATATGTACTGCAAAGCCAATAAAGTAGAAATTTATGTGTTGAATAACATTTCTTATGCATTGTTAAAAGGTCTGTCATTAAAATATCTTCTCTTTTATATCTCTAGCATGCTCTACTAGTTATAAAAGAAATTAACTTTGGTAATCGGCTGTTGTCCGAAGTTGCTTCTATAAAAGTTCTAATAAAATCTGTATTTGCTTCTATAAAAATCTGTGCGGAATAACATTTCTTATGCATTGTTAAAAGTTCTGTCATTAAAATGTGTTTTCTTTTATACATCTAGCATGGTCTACACGTTATAAAAAAATGAACTTTGGTAATCGGCTGTTGTCCTAAATTGCTTCTATAAAAGTTCTAATAAAAGTTCTAATCGCTTCTATAAATATCTGTGTGAAATAATGTTTCTCATGCATTGTTAAAAGTTCTGTCATTAAAATGTGTTTTCTTTTATACATCTAGCATGCTCTACTCGTTATAAAAGAAGTGAATTTTGGTAATCAACTTTTGTCCGAAACTGCTTCTATAAAATACACGAAGGATATCTAAATAGTAACGTTACTGTAGGCAAGCACTGTAGAAGTAAAAAAAATATGTATAGTCATCATACCTTTATCGGAGGTATCAAAGATCAAATATAATCCTCGCACGCTCTCTCGCAATCTTCGTGCAGTTGAATATATCTTTCCTAAAAAGTATGATCTAAATCTTGATTTGATATTATTTCTAAAAGGTAAATTTCAAAATCCGGTAAATGAGGTACCATTTTAAAAATTAAGATCTCCGATTCGGGCGAATTGTTAATTTAGAATTACACGTCTTAATGTTTGTATAAAAATCGAAGTATAAACATTATAAAAAAAATTCTTCCTATAGACACACTAGCTTTTTTATTTTACCGTTATGAATCGCACTGAACTTTTAAATTTAAAAACCGTTTGCTTTTATTATCTTTCTGTTATTTCATTAATGAGTTTCTTTATTGGAACATCCGCGTAGGTGTAGATTATTCTTTTTGTATGAAAAAACCATATATATTATTTCTAGAAGGTGATTTTTTTCCTGACGATCACTTTCTCTCCGTACATACTTAACCAAAATCGATAAATGAGGTTCCATTTTAAAGATCAAGGGCAACGCTTCTGGCGAATTGTTAATTCATAATGACACATTGTATTGTTTGTTTAAAAATCGAAGTGAAAAATTGACTTTTGGCCCTAAAGTTCTTTCCCTGGATCTGTCGAAACAGCACAACCAAATAGTGTGCACAAAGAAGTTTTTTTACGTAAATATCACATTTTCCATGAGTTTGTGTCAAATTTAACTTTTAATTTTGTCTTCAAAGGTGTTTTGACGTGTACATATCTCATGTTCCCCTGTATTGTCTTAAGCTTCACTTCCAATATTGTGGCCAAAGGCGTTTTGTACTTGGTTTTGTATTATCCTTACGCACCATTGTTATTTGACAGACAAACAATTGCTACAGATGAACCGTTGCTACAGATGAACCGTTTCTTTTTTCATCCTACTACAAACCACCAACCTCGCTATAAAATTTATCTTATTTTAATCGTATGTGAAAGGATCGCAAGGGCCACTTAGTACATATAATTTATAAAAGGTGAATTTTTTCTGCCGACCCCTTTTTTCTCCCTTCATAGTTAACCAAAATCTATAAATGAAGTATAATTTTAACGATTAAACACTCCGCTTCTGACAAAGAGTTAATTTAGAATTACACAGAGTACTGTTTGTTTAAGAATCGAAGATAAAAATTGACTTTGGGACCTTGAGTTCTTTTTTCCAGATGCGTCGATACGGCACGGTCAAATATTATGTACAAAGAGGTTTTGTAATGTAAATATCACATTTTCCACGAGTTTGTATCATGCTTAACTTTTAATATTGTCTACAAAAGTGTTTTGTCGTGTACATATCTCATGTTCCCCTCTGTCTCGTGTTACGCTTCACCGCCAATGTTTTGTCCAATGGTGTTTTGTAAACGGTCATAGTTATTTGACAAATAAACAATGGATAGAAATAAACCGCTTCTTCTTTTATCTTACTACAAACCACCAACCACGCTATAAAATTTGTCGTATTTTATTCACAGGCGAAATTTTTGCACGGGCCTCGTAGTTTTACGTAATGATGCTTGGCATAACCATCCCAGAATTATTTTGCACGGTGTCTGCAAGAAATGTTCCTCCATGCAATTGTTTCATCTCATCGGGTAAAATAGTACGAATTTATTACCCTGTTTTTATTAACTCCCTTTCTTGTTTGTTTGTTTGTTTGTGTATGTGTGCGTTTGTTTCACCGGTACAAATCTTGCAATCGATTTTTAACTAACTTCCCGACTAGCTAGACATTTGAAACTTTTAGAATAGCTCAGAACACGATGAAAATGCATTATTTTAATACTTTTAGCTATCTTTAAGTAGAATTGAATCCTTTTTCAGTTAATTTTGTTTTGTATACTGGTGCCGCCATCTATCAGCCGGGACGAGAACGAAAAGATAACTTCCAATTAACTTCATTTACTTTCTTCATTTTCTTTCAAGTTGATGGGATAATTCCTCAAAAAATTTAAAAGGTATTTATTAATACATAGAATTGTCAAGTTTATATGATTCAACAGAAAATTTAAAAACATGGTATATAAAAATTTCCTTTTATCTTGTAATTATTTAAATTTGCTGAAATAAGGAAAATTATGCATAACTTTCTTTTACACTAAAACTTTCTCTTTTTTGCGATGGAGTTGAAACGAAAGGAAATCACATTAAAATATTTAATATTTAATAAAATTACCATTTTACCTCTTTCAAATTTACGAGTTTTTATATAGGCATAAGAAATATAAAAATTATTGATAATAATTTTACGCTATTTAGGGTCATAGGGAAAAATCACTGAAAACATCAGTTCGTCACATCACAAGGGGTAATGGAGTAGATAGAAAACCGTCTTTTAGGGTCTCTGACGTCAATCTGATCGACAATCGGTTGTTATAAATGCTATGAAAAACAATGTACCTGTTGCAAATTGAAAAGATATACAGTCGACTACGGTTAATCGCATCACATCGGGACACGATCATTTTGATCCTAATAACCGGCTGCTCCAATTAAACCAGTGGTGCCCAACCGGTGGTCCGCGAGAGAACCGGGAGTAGTCCACCACCACATATAAAAAAGTTGCCAAATAAACGGAGATTTTGAAAGCAATGTTCATTGAACTAGATGAGCCGAATATATCCGATGACTATCAGGCGTTGAATTAAAATTTCTTAAAAGTTAAACATAATTATTTTGTTATTAAAATATGATACGTAAGAATGTGAGTACGTTAATACCCACTTTGCATAAAGGATATTCTATACACCCAAACCCTCAGAAAGTCCCCTCCCTCAAATCGATAGGGGTGGGTGATGGGGTGGTCCGCACGTGATTCAACTTCTGGCTTAGAGGTCAATAGACTTTGTAAGGTATACATAAGATTCGATTTCACAAGAATCGAACTTTTGAGTGAATGAATTAAAGAAGCTGCTTGAGATATGCTAATTTCGGCATACGCGCTTGGTATACATACCAAGCAGCTTGATTAAAAAGGAGGTTTTGTTAAGGTGATAGATAATCGAGTTAAGGGAGCTACGAGGAAAGCAGCTCCAGGTGCTATCCTGCGCTTGTGCTTAGGGGACCCAAAGTTTACGTGGCAGAACTGCTGGTTTGACTCTCTGCTGGTTTGTGAGTATTGCAATGTGTATTTCTAGTGAATGTTAATATATATTCCGTACAAGTAGTACGTATGCTTAATGGTGTAAAAGCAAATTCTATATGTACAACGAATTCAATAAACATTGTTTCATGTATAAACTGTGTTTGTATCAAATTCATTTAGAGTGCCACTTCAAATTATATACACCCAAGTCTGGGTAGAAGTGAGCTATACTGGAGTTGGGAATCACGGAATCAACCCTTCAGCGGGCGCGTTAATTTTTGAAACACCAGCAGGCGCGCGTGGCTCAAAATGCAACGTCTCTTTCAACCTTGATTATTCCTTTTGTAATAAACTTTTTTTTATCAAATTGAAAATTAGAATTCTGTGTTTTATGACAAGATATAAAATGAGGATAATATTGAGATATATTTATAATTAAAGGCCAAATAATGCAGATACAATCACTTCATTTCAAAACTATGCTGTTCATTGGATTTAAGGACAACTTGAGAATGGATTCCTATAAAAAGTAACGAGTTTGTCCATCTTCGTGATATGCGGGATACCGTGTAATAGCTGCACATTTGATCGACCACATCAACTCCCGATTCTGTCTTATTGTAATCCAGTATAATCGCTGGTTTACCACGGTTAAATCACGACTAACAATTAATGGAAAGGAATACAAGGGTTAGAAAATCAGATATGCATTAGAAAGGGTGTGGCTATAAATAGAAACTGTTTAGAACGTTCAAACCTTACATGTGAAAACAAACCATTAAAAATTACGAAAATGTTGCTCTTTGTACACGGGCGCGCCCTCTGGAGGGTTAAGTATCTAAACACATCGTCACTAATAAATGACTCGATATCTTAAATCCTAGAAATCTAAAATATCGAAATACAGTTCTGAATTGAATATTTTCCATGTTACTATAATTATCTCCCCCCTCCCCCGCAAAATTCTTTTTGATAGGCATTTTAATGAATAAAGATCGGCAAACTAAATGTGAGCCTTGCGAAAACTGAAAACCAATATTTATTTCGAATCGATTCCGTTTATATATATCTGTACTAGTTTTTCAACAGAAGGCTGGGTGAAAAACTAAATTAGATTCTATTGATATCGTGGTTTAAAAAACTTTCCAATAGAAGAAATTTCTGTAATCCCAAAAGTTTGGAAAGACCGTTTTTAATTTTCTCCAACATCTTTTTAATCTAAAAAGGAGCTTACAAACAAGAAGCTTCCCAGGCTTCTGGAATCAGGATTAGGGGTATTATATACGGTTTTTTAAACATATTTAAAAGATGAGATGGGCTTATTTTTAAAGATTTCTTAAAACGACCGTAAGTACTTTCAAAATAAGTTTTTGAAAATGAAAGGGAAATAGAGATTTTTAGCCTCTATTTCCACTAGAAACTTTCACTATGTACCATTTCTCACATATTGCAAAAATAGGACCCTGAATTAAAGTAGCCCTTGGATTCTTATTAAGTAGCCATCTTCCTGTTTGCCTCACCCACAAATTTATGTGTATTACTTGTTTTGGTATATACAATACACAAATAAGTTGTGTCAAATCACACCTCTTTACATTAAGGTATGTGCCTACCTTTTGGGCACTTTTTTTGAAAAATAGGAAATTTTTATGAAACACAAGTGTTTTTAGTTAGAACAGGGAATAAAACTATGAATTAAAAAAAAAAGTTAGTGGAATTTTCATTAACTTTTCAAATTTAGGCAATTTTTAGTCAAATTTTAGTGAAAATTAGCGTTTACGCCAAATTTTCTAAAACAAAATCTAACCAATATATTTAACTTTTTTTTTCAACAGAATATTAGTAAATCACTTACCTGTGTTATGAAGCAAAATATTTGCAATACCTCTTAAACTTACTAACATATACCAAATTTTGTATACACGACAAGATTTTTTTTAAAATTTTCATATATTTTTCAATAAAAATAGCTCTTAAATTAATAAATAGATACTTACAAGTTATATTTTGGTTCATAACATACCACAAGATGAGCAGAACCTTGTGACAAAATTTTATTTCAATATCTTAAAAATCTTTTAAGAAATGAAATTTATCGTAAACGTAAAAAATGAAAAATGCAGTTTTCCAGAAAACGCAAATAAAGATTTTAATTTAGCACAAAAAAATATGTATAAACTTTACAACCTCAAATTTCACCATATTTGTAGGTGAAGCCTTCCGTGGCTTCATTTTAAATTAATTTTGATTTTCTTTTAGCTTTTATAATTTTTCTGCATGTTTTTGTAGTTGGCAGAATTTGTCGCCTCGATTTCTTTATTAACTCAATGTCAATTTCCATGTACTTTTTCAACATTTCTGGTTCAGTTTTTATTTTTAAATAATTGAAAACAGGTACAGGACCCATAAAACATGAATTAAACAGTAGCACTGCAATAGAAGCCCCTAATAACAATGTTTGCAGTTAAAGAAAATTTTCTTTAGGAAAAATATTCCACAAAACATTGTTAAATGATTCATTATTGATATGAGTCATGCAATGAAAACACTTTTTCAGTAATTTCTGATCACAATAACCAGTTCTAAGTAAGCTGGTTTTATAATTTTGACAATTGTATCTGGAAGGCTTGGGGATTTTTCCGAAAACTGTTTTCCATGATGCAATGCTTGCTTGTATTTACACCAACTTTCGGGACCCTCAGAACACTGTCCATGTATCGACTTTTCATTGCTTGAGCAACAATGAAAAAAAACAGATAATACTGCTGATTGCATATTTTGAAGATTTGCAACATTGCTGCGAATTGCAATCTCATAATAGTTTTGTAGCTTGTCTATAAAGTTATCAGTTAGTTTACCCTTTCCACCAAGTCCTTTAATGGTATAAAACTATAAAAAGTAAATAAAGGAAACTTAATTCTACATTAAAAATGAAAAATGAGAATTAAAATTGTTTAAAAGTAAATAAATAACTGTAAAAATATATTTTTTGTATTTCCGTGGCCCTTTAAAAGGTCACTTCCGGTTTCAGAAAGTTCATTTCCGGTTTATAATTTGGGCTAGAACTTTGCTTCTAATTATCGCAGAACCAAAAGTAAAGCATTTTTGAAATCCTAAATGTTTGAACTTTAATTTAAAATAATAAAAAAAAATTCGAATGTTTTTGCAAAAACAGCGATTTGAGGGTAGGCACATACCTTAAAAAAGAGAAATGTTTACATTAAAAAAGAGAAAGACTCATTTATAGTGATAAAAATTAATAAAAAAAAACTTGAATATTCAATTTTGCTTCTTATTAATTCAATTCTGAAATCATTTGGAAGGAATTACATAAGATATTTGGAATCAAATTTGATTCTAGTTAAAGTAAAATGTTGCAATTTTTTTTTCTCATGCACAAAGATACGTTTAATTTTATGATAGTTTTTTTTTCGTACTGAACTTAATGTTTAGTGTTAGTTTGAACATGTGAAATATATCAGCATACTGACAAAAATGTATGGTTAAAATAATGAAAGAGACAGTTATATACTAGTAAAGTAATAGGGTTTCTTACCGTCGCTACGAGAACAAAGTTTGTTCTAATTTATAAGAATAGTAAATGAGCTGTATATATATATATATTATTAAAAGCATACATACCTAACAACCGTTAATTTACGAGTAGCCCTACTTTGGGTAGAATAAATTTATAAGTACCTGTAGAACAAAATTTTGAGTTGCAAGCTGATTAAAATTTCTGTATATTTATCTATCTAACAGTCCAGTTGAAAGACATGCGATTTTAAACTATGTTAATTTTAAATGATTGCATATCTGAAAATACCTTTTATGGACTAAATTAATTTTTTTATATTTTAAAGTCTTATCCATACAATATAAAATGAAAATATATGCATTATTTCACATTAACAGAAGTTTTAAGAAGCAAAATAATTACTTTTACTGTAGACTTAATGTGATAACTTATGAAAAAATGTAAAATGAAGAATATAAACATGAGCAGGTTATAGTTTCTTATGCTGTCGTAGAGAAAAAATACCTCGATTTCTCTCATTAGAAAATATTTCCGAACTTTCATGTTGTTTTCTCTACGCTGAATGCACAAATTAACAGAAATAGATTTCCGTTTTTTATCATTGGCGCAAAATTAATTTTCCCTCAGTATCAAGCAAATGACAAATGCAATATAAGGATTAATTACTTTTCTCTCAGATTAAGTAACAGAAAATTGTTAATTTTCTGAATCCTACAAACTACCTAGCAACTAAATTTAGAATTTTTCCTACACCCTGTTCATCATAAAACACAATAATATTTACTTTTTTATGGATTATAATTATGTTTTTGTTTAAACGAACATGGAAAATTCAAATGAGTAACTTGGAAGATAATCACCAAAAATAATAAGTGTTTGAAAATGTAATAAATACACTTCACGCATTTCTAAATTTGCATCACTTTAATGAGTAATCATCACAATTTAATCATAACTTTAGTATTCCAAATTAAATATCGTTTAGTTTTTTTAATGTATTGAGGTACATTTGTGGGACATCCATTTTAACTGGTATATTGTCAAGTAGGGTAAGTATGCCTAATATGAGACCTTGCCTAATATGAGACCCCAGCTTATAGGACGTATAAAGTGCTGCCACCTGGCGACTGGAGCGTAAAACAGTTGTCTATTGCATCATTTGTAATCGGTGAGTCAGTCGAGTGTTTGCAAGCGCACACAAAGGTGAAGTATTTTTTTTCTTGAATGTGTGCTCGTCGACTTTTTTTGCATCACCATTTTCATTGGCTGTTTTCACCTTTAAGGTAAGACTCTTATTAAAACTGTTAGTATTGGATAGGTAGCTATAAATGTGGGGTGTACACACGCCTGCTTGTTTTTAAACTAACGTCAATCCTAACCTAAAAAATTCGTTGGCGTGTTCAACAACATGGTCGTGCCTAATATGAGACCCAAAATCATGCCTAATATGAGATAAGGTCTCATAATAGACATTTTAGTTTTCACTCTCACAGTCTTGTTTCCTCTGAAGCTGCAGATGCAATGACGCCCAGGCGAAATCCACAACCATGTAACAGTAGTGACAATGTGGAAGATACTGATCAAACAACAAGTACAAACCATTTCTTCGTGATTCCTGAAGAAATAAATCCCTTGCCAACGTTACATGAGAAAAACACCTCGAAACCAAGTAGGGCCCTGAAAGCCGATATTATCACATCATCGCCCTATGACAATAAATTGATTGATAGCATTAATAAAAGAACTGCAGCACATTGGAAAAAACTTCCTAGAAGAAGTTTTTTCCTAGAAGAAGTGTTTCCTAGAAGAAGTTCTTCCTAGAAGAAGTGTTTCCTAGAAGAAGAAAAAAGGAATAGACCTAAAAGATAAGAAATCAAATGATAAACAAGGAAAAGGAGATTAAGATAAAAAAGTAAAGGGTAAAGAAAGAATAAAGGGAAAAGGAAAAGGAAAAAAGTCCCTACAGGAAGGGGAAAATTAAGAATGGTTAAAAATACAACACTAGTTAAAAAACAGAGAACGAATAAACCTAATTATAGCTATGATGATCTCCGTTCATTTGAAGATGATGAAAAACTTTCTCTTCATGACAGCAATGATGATAACATTGATGAAAACGACGCTGAATGTCTTTTTTATGTTTTTTTTTTTCAGAAGACAAACGGGGAGAGCAGTGGCGTCAATGTAGAAGGTGTTTAAGATGGGCCCATGAAGATTGTGGAGCTGACGAATTTTTTATTTGTAAACAATGTGAAAAGTTTGAATCTAAAAACAAAAAGTAAACAAAACCTGTAGTGTAAACCAACTAATTTGTTGAAAATGTCACTTTTCTTTTTCACCTATTAGTGTGTATAGGTAACTGTTATCTAATTGTGTACAGTTTTGTTTTTACTAACATTTCAGTAATTCTAATTCATATTTAGAGTTGTAGAATGTGGGTCTCATATTGTGACTACTTTTTTCAGACTCCTAAAATGGAACACTTGTGTATATAATTTCATACAAGAAAATTGTAAGGTTATTTTCAATTTTCTATCATTGTTATATGTAGTAAAATATATGTATTAAAAGCATATCAAGTTGGTACTATAATCTCTCACTTACTTTCCTAGTAATATGAGAAAATAAAAAAAGGATCTTATATTCGGCATACTTACCCTATATAAAAACTTACTTCCATTAACAATATATATATATATATATATATATATATATATATATATATATATACTGTTCAATTGCCTGGGTTCGATAGGATTGAATAAGATCTTTTCAGAAAGTGCACACAAAATAATATTTATTATTCTGTAAATTCTTCAGGCGCATACACAAATTCAAAAAGAAGCACGTAACAACTGTCTTCAAAAAGCAGAAAACTCTAAAAACAAAAGTCAGGATAACAGAGTCTTCAATACAATATACGCCTAACGCACTTTCAATACATTCAATTCTCAGCAGAAAAGAACACTGAGTTCTAATGCCAATTTCAGGTATATTTAAAGACTTCCAAAGAGCCCCCTATTGATCAGTCAGCTATAATTTGGCGATCAAAATAATTTACCAAATCAATCGCCAATTTGGCGATAACTCTCATATTTGGCTAGATTACCATAGACTCATAAAATTCGTAACAAGATACATATATATACATCTATATATATAAAAGAGCTTGTCTGTTTATTTGTCCACTATAGAATCATAGACTGTTTAACCCACCGGGACAAAATTCGGCACAGTTAATGTTTAGAACCCGATAAACTTAAATCAGCAAAGTTTGGGGCTCAATTAGTTTTTTAAAATTAATTTTTTAATGGTTTTTTGTGCCCCTAGAGGTGCGAGTACCCCCTGTGGATTTCAGACCGTTCCCCACAACATGTTATCAGTGAAATCCGAACCTATCCCCCGCGTGGTTATAACCAACCCCTCTTTCCCCGCGCGGGGGGGGGAGATCTTCATGGTAATAACTTTGGCCTTGCCTAACTGACTGACTGACTGACAGATAACGCACAGTCCAAACCGTTGGACATAAAGAGCTGAAATTTTGCATGGCGATTCTTCTATAGTGGAGGGGTGAACTGAGAAAGATTTTTGAAAAATTCTTCTTTGATTTTTTAAAACTAAATTTTTAAGCTGATTTTCTAATTTTTTTATGTTTGCATTTAAAATGATAATCCGAGGGTTATAAAATTTATATCATGAGAAAGATCATAAAAATTCCTTTAAAACGAAATCTTTTTAGAATCTTTACCTCCCTTTTCTGATTTTTGGTGAATTTTTAAAGATTAATTTTTAGAATTTAATTTATGAAATACTGATCACGTGGTTTCTTTTTTTTTTGTGATACTTTAAATTAATTTTGCGTTACGTGCATAACAACGAAATAAATTTACAAAAGAAATATTAAAATACGGTAAAAGATAAAACTTAACCACTAGACTAACTGAGATGGGAGTTTTTAAGAATGCAGTTCAAATTAGTATGTTTTAACACGACTTTCCCGGCTCTGCTTTGTGTCTTTTGTTATTTGCAGTTTTTCTCATCGCTTGAACCGATTTACAATTTGCTTTTTCTATGGTTTTTGGCTTTAGGAAAATTAAAAACCGAATTACAATTCGCTTTTTCAACGGTTTTTGGCCTTGGAAAAATTTAAAACCTATACGGTTTTTGGCCTGTCGACAATAAAAAACCGAATCACCAAAGTAAGGAAAATAGGCTTCATGTGGAATCCCGCCTTACTTTGAATAAATAAAGGGGTTAATGCGTCTTGCCCTTTACATCTTGGGTGATGTGGAAAAAAGTGCGTCTCTTGGGTGATGTGGAACAAACTGAGATTTTAAGGGAAAAATAAATAATAAAGGCAAATGTAAATTATAAAACTTATTTCTAATTAAACAGTGGATTAAACAAATCTAATTAAATCTAATTAAAAAGAATTTAACAAATATAATTAAACAGTAAACTTATTCAATCCAAACGTGCGAATCACGCAACACTGTGTTATTAATTCTCAATAAAATCAGACGTATAATCAGACGAAGGTCCGCAGGCTCAAAGTTTCTTTCTTTCTTATTGTTTGTATATCATTTCAGTAGAAACGCGCTAAGCGCAATCTGTCTAGCCAGATGAACATGAAGAGCGGGGGGTGCAGCCCAGTATTTTTTTGATGGAATGCATCAAAAATTTTATATCTATATATCTACCCGGGCATCGCCGGGCAGTAATGCTAGTATACATATATATATACAGGCATATACATATATATATATATATGTATATATATATATATATATATATATATATATATATATATATATATAGAGAGAGAGAGAGAGAGAGAGAGAGAGCGAGACATGGGGAGGGTGAGGGTTCCATCGCACGCTGTCTGAGTGATTAATAAAGAAAATAGAAAAAACTACGATAATCTCTAAGTAGTTTTTATCAAGGATGACTTGATATGAAATATCCGAGACATTTCCCAAAATGAAAAAAAAATTGACTATGAAGCTTAATTATATATTTTAGAATGATAAATGGATTTACTTTACAGTTGTTACATGATATAAAATTAATATTGAATGAAGACAGTAAAATATTTTACGTGATTAAGTAATTTGTTGGTAATTACTCGGAGCCACCAGAGACCAATTAGGAAGGCGCAGACACCACACCCTGAAACAAAGCATGAAAAATGATACTGATATCATTCTCTTATTTTTCCGAGGCGTTAATTTAATATTAACGTTACGGAGATGCATCTTAAATTACTTTAAAGCATATTATTGAAAAATGTTCTTAATAGGAGGAATATTTTTTTTCTAAAGCTCAAATATTAACGTAGAATTCGTAAGTAGTAAATTTCAATTGTACAGTAAATGGGGAATTTCTATTAAAGGTTCATGATTCATCTAGATATATAAAACAGTTCCGTAACTGACTGACTCACTGACTAACATACAACGCACAGACCAACCCGCTGCACCTAAAGGGCTGAAATTTTGCATGGCGATTCTTCTTAAAGTGTAGGGGTGCACTCAGAAAGATTTTTGAAAAAATCTTCTTAGATTTTTTTAAATAAATTTTTAAGTTGTTTTACGAACTTTTATTAAGCTTGCATTTAAAATAATAATTTGAAGTTTATAAAATTTATATCACAAGAAAGATCCTAAAAATTCCTTTAAAATGAGATCTTTTTCGAATCTTTACCTCCATTTTCTGATTTTTGGAGAATTTTTAAAGATTAATTTTTAGAATTTAATTTATTAAATGCTGATCACGTGATTTCTTTTTCTGGTACTTAAATTTATCGTCACGTGCATAACAACTAAATAGACAAAAAATATTTATTCTCTTGCTAATGCGTCAGACGATTGGACATTATCCAAAAAAATATTAAAATACAATAAAAGATATTATGTTCCTCAAACTGTACTATATTAACTGTATTATATTCTTTAGTATATCCTATTCCATTTAATTTGTATATTTTCTTCCACATTATTTTGTCTATAAGAATATCCTTACGATTTATTTATAAATATATTTTTTTGTTTTTTTTAGATCAATTGTATACATTGATCGTCGTATTTATTATATATATATATATATATATATATATATATATATATATATATATATATATATATATATTGGCATTAATTGCATGCATTGACCGTTGCATTTACTTTGAATGTACTCCATAGCGAAGTGCGGGTTTTCAGCTAGTTAAAACATATTATTAAATGCCTTTTATTTCTTTCCTTCCTAGCGAGCACGAAATTTTCCTATCTGCATTCTATCCAAAAATTTGGATAATTATTTAATTTTGTTTTAATGTCACCTCAGAGGAACTCATCGACAAGCTCGTTCAGTCATAAAATCAATGTCGGATGAAAAGCGTTATGTAGCGCTTTCGGACTGAGTTTCGATATATGGGATCAGCCCCTAAAAGCGTGTAGAGGGCACAAATTTATGTAACAGGATTCACCCTTGCATGTGATGGCTACTTCCACAATCATGCTGTAACCGTATTATTTAAATTGTTTATATTATTTTAAATGAAATTATTGGGATTGGTAGTTATTATATTATTCTTATATTAATTATATGTATTAATTATGATTTTGATTTATTAACTTATTGGTTCATGATTGTGGCTAGTACATTGATGTGCTTCCCAAATAATGGAAAATAACTCTGGTTATATTGACAAATCAATTTATTGAATATTAACACACATAAATAATACACTCCAAAATTACTCAATATTTCCTCCGGCATTTACACATTATTACCGCAATAACTTCATTCCTACTAAATTAATTCTTTATATATATGCAAAACATTATATTAAATTGTTGGTACGAATTATCGGTCTATTACTCAACATCTTATACTCAAAAACTATATTCATCGCGCTCTATCTTAATCATTATGGCTATACACTGAGAAGCAATGATACAATATAAAAGGGAAATGCAAAGTCGGTACCTCAGCAGATGACGGTTGAATCCTTCTGGGCAGCTGGCACTCGTAATGATGAATTCGTCGTCTTTATCATCAAATGTAATTCGGGCATCTCTTTATCCGGAATACGGCTCCGTCGTTCATTGCAGACACTCGGCATGGGACACTGGGCGTTCGACAATTTCTATCTCTCTAAACTTTACTGCACTCGAACACGGCTCCTTCGTTTATTGCAGACACTCGGCATGGGACACTGGGCGCTCGACAACTTCTATCTCTCTAAACTTTACTGCACTCGAACACGGCTCCGTCGTTTATCGCAGACACTCGGCATGGGACACTGGGCGCTCGACAACTTCTATCTCTCTAAACTTTACTGCACTCGAACACGGCTCCGTCGTTTACCGCAGACACTCGGCATGGGACACTGGGCGCTCGACAACTTCTATCTCTCTAAACTTTACTGCACTCGAACACGGCTCCGTCGTTTATCGCAGACACTCGGCATGGGACACTGGGCGCTCGACAACTTCTGACAGACTCTAACTTCCCAGGTTATCTCTCTGCCTTCATACTATTTTTTATTTCATATATTTTCTTACTAATGTCTCCGCCTCTTATAATTTCCATTGGTTATCTGGAAATTATCATGAACTCGCCATTCGTCCGTGCTGCCACTCCTCAATCCCCTTTTACCAATGCGCGTCGAGGGCGGGATTTATAAATTCTCCCTCAATTTTAACTTTTCCCCATGCTTTGGATTCAAGTTGGGTGGGCCGTTTTATACCCATCATAAATTTTCTTTTATTTTCACTCTCTTCCACTTCTACTTATTGCTACGTACATTATCTCTAATTTTCGTTCCGGTCTATGGCTTTCTTCCCTTCTCTTTTATTGCCCTGTTTCTTTATTGCATTTAACAATTATTTTATTTTATTTTGTATTTCTTTCCATGCTCCTGTCCCTGGCCGTAACACTACTGTCATGTCCCTATGACATTCACCCCCTCTCTCTCAAAAAAAATGACTGCCGTCTCTCTTCCTCCTCTCACCATCGGTTACTCCAATCTTCGACTTCATCAATCGTCTTGTACCTCTATCACCTTTCCGTTTCCCTCCTACACGCATCATTAGCTTCTCATCGTAACCTCAACAGTACATATCATCTACATTTATATGATTCCTTATTGCATCGACAATAATTTCATTTAATTAATTATCTACCTAACTCATGGTGCAGTTAGTGACCTCACCTCTTCCATTTCGCTAACCATCTTAGGTTTAACATAATATTACAGCATATTCTTACCATTATGGATTAAGTACCAACTCCTGAGTATAAACAATTACCAACATAAAAACATGTACACACATCAAAATACAATCAAATAATAATTATCAAATAAATTTACCAATGACCATATTATACGATCAATATTATACTACATTAGCAATATTATACAACTTATATTCATATACATTTCATAATAATTGGAAACCATAATTAACATGCACAAAAAATAATAATTACATCAAAGAAAACACACGTTCATTATACACTAAATTTTGTTTTTAAAAAAAATATCATCTTCGTTGCTCAATACGAATTATACTTGTGAAAATTATGTTTGACGTTTTCATAGATTTTTAATTTTCATGATTGTCCGTATAATAAAATATCTGATGACGTTTCGCCACATAGTCTATCTCCACAGTTTTAATATCTTTTCAACAGTTTCAATATCTTGATTTATGAAGATATATTTCCTCCATATTTGTCGCCAATGTTCATGACTATCCAGACATATAATGGAAAGTCTATAAGTTTTACCCTGTGTTTTTTTTTGCACATATGGATAACATTTATTATAACATTTCCAATTCATATTTTGTTACATACCATTGCTTCTCAAGACTCACGCAATACTACTAATTCGTCACAATATCTAGTAATTGAATCAGTATTGCAAAGACATGCTAATTGTATTATTCAACTAATCCCTCTGACGCTGATTCACCTGTAAATTCAGCTTCGTGGCCTTACGCTAATTTTTCTAGTACACACCGGGATTCTCGGAGCAACGTGCAGCATAAATCATTAATTATCTTTATTTACCAGTTGTCAAATGCGCAGTCAAACGGACACAGTTATCATAGCGCTGAGCTTCGCATTTCGTTCTAGGCGGCGACCCCCAACAAAAAACCAGTTTTCGTTTCAATTTTTTCTCTGCCTATCTCCGTACGTTCGAATAAACTCCCGCGCTAATTACTTTTTTACGAGCTGAAGTGGCAACCAAACGTATTTCCCCCAGTAATTATCGCCTCGTCACTTCTTCCGGCATTTAGCGCCATATTATTTTCCAAAGGTTTCATGTCTCGTGGGATTGATGTCGAACTATGGGCTTAAATCTGTACCCATCGCCTCTGATTTTTGCACCAGATAATTATTTTATCTGTGCAATTATGGTCTACATCGTGGTATATTCGTATCATTATTTATTTTCCTTCATTTCATATCATTTTATTTCAATGTATATTGTTTAATTGATTTTACTTTCGTACTCTCGTTATGGCTAAATTGTTGCTTGTAATCCTTTGTAAGGCGTTCGCTTGTCGAAGCCTATTTATTATTCATTGATTCACTAAATCCACACTTTTATTGTTTATTTTATTATCATCGTTTTTTATCCGTTAATTTACTAATTACTTAGTTAATCAATCAATTATTTATTTATTTATTTACTTTTATTAATTGTTATTCAATCACTGCCGTGACTCTTCCTTCCGTATAAATTATTTTTCTCTTTTTTTTTTTACCCTTATCATCACTTAAATTCTTAGTTACCTCTTTGCTGCATATCTAATTTCGTTGATTATTAATGCTGTTTATTTATTTATTTATTTTTATTGATTAATTAAGGTCTATGCCATTTTAATTATTTTGCTACTCAACGGTTCTTTATATATCCTAATTGTTTTATTACCGCTGAACCTTGATGCTTAACTAATTCGTATCTTATATTTCATGTCCCTCGTCACCAAAATGAACTTGACATCGGATGGTTATCAATTCTGCCTAACTGCTTTTAAATTCCTTGCCTGCTTGAACTTTCTATCCATCATTTCAATCTTATTCGTCTACTATCATCTATTCTCAACTTCTACAGGTATGTATTTAAATTTCGTTTGGTTATTTGTTTTACCATTCATTTTTTATGACACACCTAACATATTTTGTTGTACATATCATACAATCCATATTTATATCACTCTTATGTTATTTTGATTTGTCACTATTTTTATCGAGTCGTATAATAATTTATTATACTATATTATTCTTTTCATACCTCACTTATTATTATTTCATTGTTATTACCTCGTAATTACTCGTGTTTCATTTGCTTTGTGACTTTATCTTGTAATTCATTGTACTATATTATTCATTCGCAGCTCCACATATTTATTTTTTTTTATTTTTTTAATTTATTTAATTATTTTATTTTTTTATCATTTTTTTTTTACCATGTGATTAATTTGCCTTTTACCTTACACGTATTGACTTACTGTACTTATTACTTGTGACTCATTCCTTCATGCCTAACTTACTCGATTTTTTTTTATTATTATTTATTTAGTTATTTTTAAGTTTATTTGCTTATTATTATTATTATCATTATTATTTATTTATTTCTTAAGTCACCATTAATTCATGATTTTATTTATTTAATTATATGCAACCACGCGTGCTTTTTGTAATTTGTTTAAATTGCTCTTTATAACCACCCTTGGATTGCTTAAATATCGCAATA
Organism: Dolomedes plantarius; assembly: GCA_907164885.2. Lineage (NCBI taxonomy): Eukaryota > Metazoa > Arthropoda > Arachnida > Araneae > Dolomedidae > Dolomedes > Dolomedes plantarius. The sequence continues at coordinate 28,412,250 of OU015496.1, read as the reverse complement.
ACACATTTTCATCGGGGAAAATTCGTAAAATTTCAAAAAAACCTGACAACTCAGCCCGCAACGCACTAAGAGTCATTAAATTACGTAAAGTTGCTAAATCTCCAACTCTCCAATAATTATTATTATAATAATGCCCATGTTGTACCTGATTTCTAAACTTTCCCATTGTCCTTCTCTGGTATTGTTTATGTCGCCAATTTAACCTATTCCTTTGATCATAATAATTATATTGAGCGAAATCCCTATTTCTTCTGCCATATTTTTGTCTATCATTTTTAATAACTTGTTGATAACCGTGATAATCATTTGCCACCATTATGGTACCAATATAAGCCGCGTTAGTCTCAATTGTTGGAAAATTTTGTTGTGTTAAATCCTGTACATCATCTGAACTCTCAATATTCGCTTGTTTCGATTTCTTATAATAATTATCCTGCCGTTTATGCCCTTTTGCCCGCTTACGTGTTCTATTTTCCCTATCTCTACTTTCTTTAAATTGTTTAAATATTACGTACTCCTTAACATCGTGTTCATCCTGCTCACATAAATCGCATAATTTTATTTGTGTAACCTTCGTTATTGTATCTAATTCTTCCCTTAATCTTTCATTTTCGCAATTTTTTATGTCGATATCTTGTTGCGCCGCTATTAATTGTGAATGTAAATCTGTATTTTCGGATACTAATTTTTGCAATTCTAACTGCTGCTCGTTTTGATTGTCTGTGACTTCCGCCAATTCATTTTTTAACGTCTGTATCATCGATTTTAATTTTAGTATTTCATTTGCTTGCTCTTTGATTATCGAACGGTTTATCACCATTTCATTGTCCCCAATCTCCATAAATAGCAGACCTTCTAATCCGCATGCTTTCTGTACGACTTCGGTAAAATTTTGTAGATTTAATATTAGGAGTTCACGTCTAATATCCTTATGTATTACTTGTAAAAACTTAGCTAGTTTAATTTTATTTCCTAAATCATTTTGTGAATTTTCAAGACCCAAATATTCGATCGTGGCATTCTCAATGCGTAGAGCTAAATCTCTAATATTTTCACCGGGCGTGTGTGTAATATCGTCTAATGCTCTAATTTGTTGCGTCGGCGACAGTGTAATTTTAAAATTATCCATTATCAACTTTTCGATCTCCTCTGTACTCTCAGAATCTCTAAGTTTTATGTGATTAATTGCGTAATCGGCGATTTTTCCTTTAAATTTGCATTTAATTAATATGGCTAACTGCCTATCAGTCCAATTTGCTATCTCGGCAATCTCCCGCGCAAATTTAAATTTCCAACTAATATTATCATTTTCAATCTCTCCAATCACTGGTAACAAATGTATATATTCCGCGTTGGCTAAACCACCCTTTTGCTCGCTACGTGCTTCAATTTGCAAATGTGAGTCATCGTTGCTAACTTTCTTATTTCGTCTGCGTTTCCACATGTTTATTCAAAAATTGCAGTTAATTTTAATGTTTTATTTTCGCGATTACTTCACAACTCTTTAAATTTCCTATCATGCGCTTTCCACTCTGCCTTACTCACTCTTAACAATGCCCCATTACAATTTTTATTTTGCGTACTTATTCTTATAAACACTACCGCAGTATCTCTAATATTTTTGTTTTTTTACAAAATTAACACCCTACAATATATTATGTAATAACTACCGTTTCTTTCCCTCATATCATTATATTCTTACACACACTTTATGACTTTCCTACCTAATATTTCAACAATGCAATTTATTATTCAAATCATAGTAATCATTCCTACCTTCTATACTCATAACATTTAAATACTCATATCAATCAAAACATCAAAAATTTTATCTTTCATTAAAATTTTAGTGATTCTAACCTCATTTCGCGCATCTAATTATCGATAGTCCTCTTTTATTCAAATTACCTCTACCTCAATTTTTTATGCAATTATCTTATTTTAATTTGTCCAATTTACGATGTCTTTACAACACATTCGCGACACAATTCTACCTATCTCTGAATTTATCATCACAATCCATTTCACACGCTTAATATAACTGATAATTCGTTTACACATTCTAATTCAATATTTAAAAAATTGAATATCATCAAATACACTCAATATTAACTCAAACTATCAATATTAACTCAAATATTACCAAATATTCAATACCACATTTCTAATCATTCAAAATACCTTTTTCAATGCAACACATCAATTCATCAATTAAACCAGAGTTCCGCAAAACCTCCCATAAAGTTTCGTTTGCACGGCGCCAAATGTAAAAATATTTTTAAAATTGTTTATAATATTTTAAATGAAATTATTGGGATTGGTAGTTATTATATTATTCTTATATTAATTATATTTATTAATTATGATTTTGATTTATTAACTTATTGGTTCATGATTGTGGCTAGTACATTGATGTGCTTCCCAAATAATGGAAAATAAGTCTGGTTATATTGACAAATCAATTTATTGAATATTAACACACATAAATAATACACTCCAAAATTACTCAATATTTCCTCCGGCATTTACACATTATTACCGCAATAACTTCATTCCTACTAAATTAATTCTTTATATATATGCAAAACATTATATTAAATTGTTGGTACGAATTATCGGTCTATTACTCAACATCTTATACTCAAAAACTATATTCATCGCGCTCTATCTTAATCATTATGGCTATACACTGAGAAGCAATGATACAATATAAAAGGGAAATGCAAAGTCGGTACCTCAGCAGATGACGATTGAATCCTTCTGGGCAGCTGGCACTCGTAATGATGAATTCGTCGTCTTTATCATCAAATGTAATTCGGGCATCTCTTTATCCGGAATACGGCTCCGTCGTTCATTGCAGACACTCGGCATGGGACACTGGGCGCTCGACAATTTCTATCTCTCTAAACTTTACTGCACTCGAACACGGCTCCGTCGTTTATTGCAGACACTCGGCATGGGACACTGGGCGCTCGACAACTTCTATCTCTCTAAACTTTACTGCACTCGAACACGGCTCCGTCGTTTATCGCAGACACTCGGCATGGGACACTGGGCGCTCGACAACTTCTATCTCTCTAAACTTTACTGCACTCGAACACGGCTCCGTCGTTTATCGCAGACACTCGGCATGGGACACTGGGCGCTCGACAACTTCTATCTCTCTAAACTTTACTGCACTCGAACACGGCTCCGTCGTTTATCGCAGACACTCGGCATGGGACACTGGGCGCTCGACAACTTCTGACAGACTCTAACTTCCCAGGTTATCTCTCTGCCTTCACACTATTTTTTATTTCATATATTTTCTTACTAATGTCTCCGCCTCTTATAATTTCCATTGGTTATCTGGAAATTATCATGCCCTCGCCATTCGTCCGTGCTGCCACTCCTCAATCCCCTTTTACCAATGCGCGTCAAGGGCGGGATTTATAAATTCTCCCTCAATTTTAACTTTTTCCCATGCTTTGGATTCAAGTTGGGTGGGCCGTTTTATAGCCATCATAAATTTTCTTTTATTTTCACTCTCTTCCACTTCTATTTATTGCTACGAACATTATCTCTAATTTTCGTTCCGGTCTATGGCTTTCTTCCCTTCTCTTTTATTGCCCTGTTTCTTTATTGCATTTAACAATTATTTTATTTTATTTTGTATTTCTTTCCATGCTCCTGTCCCTGGCCGTAACACTACTGTCATGTCCCTATGACAATAACGTTCCTTGTTGTTATAGGACAAATATCAAGTTCTTCCTTCTCTCGAGAAATACAGGGTGGTCATAAAAAAAACTTTGCTGATGTATGGACTTCTAGCGGCCCCTTCCTTTCATCCTATGGAGATGTGATTTCAGATATAGTTATTTAGAGGTATGAGCTTAGGATTCTGTGAATGGCAACAACATGGCGCTCACGGTTACGGTTATTGGTACAGAAACTCGAAATTTTCAACAATCAACGCCCACTTTTTCCCGTCGTAAAATGCTCAGTGCATGCGAAAACCCTAAAAAGCGTTGGAACGGTACGTGTATCGCAAAAACCGAACGCGTTATGCACGCACAAAAAACAGCTCTGCGAATGGCTAACAAAAATGATATATGGACCTCTAGCGGCCGTTCCGTTCAACCTATCGAGATGAAATTTCAGATATAGTTATTCAGATGTATGAGGTCGGGATTCTGAGAACGGCAACACAGTGACGCTCACGGTTGCGGTTATAGGTATAGAAACTCGAAATTTTCAAATGACAACGCCCACTTTTTCCCGTTGCAAAAAACTCACCGCATGCAAAAACCCTAAAAAGCGTTGGAACGGTACGTGTATCAGAAAAAACGGATGCGTTATGCCCGCACAAAAAAAACAGCTCTGCAAATGGCTAACAAAAACACGATCAGAGAGCTTTTTATCAGTTTTCTACGCTGAATATCTGGCGAACTGCGTTCTGTGATTGGTTTCTAGCCTCTGTCATATGCAAATTTCCTCCGTGCGACCCGATCGTGTCTTTGTTGGCCGCTCGCAGAGATGTTTTTTGTGCGTGCATAACGCGTCCGTTTTTTGTTATACACGTACCGTTCCAACGAGTTTTTGCATGAGCTCAGCATTTTGCGACGGGAAAATGTGGGCGGTGCCATTCGAAAATTTCGAGTTCTCTACCTATAATCGTAACTGTGAGCGTCACTGTGTTGCCGTTCACGGAATCCCGAGCTCCTACCTCTGAATAACTATATCTGAAACCTCATCTCGATCTGTTGAAAGGAACAGCAGTTAGAGGTCCATATATCAGCAAAGTGTTTTATGACCACCCTGTACATACCCTAGAATCATGTTTTACCCTTAATCTTGATTCATCACTAAATATAAATCAAGTCCACTGTTGTTAACTCCATCTAAATTCTCGGCACCAGTTGAGACGTGCTTTCTCGTGATGTGAGGTTAGTGGTCCCAAATGGAAAGCTTCATTGCGTTAAGGCATTTTTATGAAATCACCTGCACACATTTTCTTTGGATACACAGGTCCTTTGTAGTCACAAACTAGAAGGACAGGTAGGCTAGTGGTCTTTTTTTTTCGTTTCTACATCCTGATATAGGCAAATATTCATGTCCCGAATGCAGAGTCAGTATTTTCCGTCTTTGTGCAGCTCCTCATAATAACCTCCTCATGATGATAGTTCCCTCCTCTCCTCATAATTATCTTCATAATAAATCATTTTAATAACAGCCTCATCATGATTAAACTGTTTCCAAAGCGACTGCCACGTGCCAAACTTTTTTTAAAACGCCAAAGGGTTAAAAAAGTACTGTAATTGTAGAAAGGAACTTGTATCATTTTTGATTTAATACTTTGATTTATCGCGAAATACCGTTGGGACATATGTGAAACTTGTCTTAGAGAGACTAATCGGAATCACCGACTTCAACTTGCTAGAGGGTGTTCATATTTGGCATGGAAATAATAAATAAGGGTCACGTGTGATGATCGTAGGGCATACTAATATAGCTTGAAGGTTGCTTTGGGTAAGAATAACGCATTTCATCACTCGATGTGTAAAGATCTCCCCGAAGAAGTGGTTGGAGAAAGGGCCAACTGTAATTGTCTGTATGTCTTGTCAAGACGTAGTAGTGCTATGCATAAATAATATTAATTCGATTACAGCAGTGCCTAAATTCAAATAGCATAACAATCGTTTAGAAAACAGTAAGAATTTGTTTTTTGCACATGAATGAACATCGTTGAGTTACACGGCATAAATTGCGTAACAGGTGCTGATGAATAGGTTACATTGTGGTATTAATACGTACGTACAACTAGTGCCACATTGTAGTTGTACTTACATCGTAGTACTACTACGTGGAAATATATGTACTTGTACTTACATCGAATTATTCAGTAAGATATTGGCTAATATCATCTAATACAGGGGTTCTTAAACTTATGTAGTCCGAGGACCCCCTCTTGAACAACATTTCTTTTGGCGGACCCCATCCCAACTCTAGGCATTTTAAGTCGTTTTTGTGAATTAATTTCTGGCTCAATAATCTCATAGGCATTACGTTATAATAAATTTTGGTAAAAAGGTATCGCTGGTTATTTTAATAAATGGTCTTGCGCATTTATAGAGACGAACATTTTTATCATAGAATAAAAATCATAAAATGAATAAAAACGGTAGTAAAAAGAATTTTCAAAGTTACAAATCATAATACATTAAACACATACAAACATTTCTTGGCCAAATATTGGTCAAAATAGATCTATCTTATTATAATATGTTTTCTGTAAATGATTTTTTCTTAATGAGATGGGTACAGTGGTTCTCTTGAAACCAGAACCGCAATGTCAGGCTGTATGTTGGAAAGTTTTATTCTGAGGTCCGCTTCTACATTGAGTTTGTTTCTATACTTTGATTTCATATATATAACAGTACCTAAAAAGCCTGTATACATAAATATGTTGTGCAGAACGGAATCAAATGTTGGAGTGCTTCATTTGCAAGAGCAGGGTAATCATATCTGAGAAATAACCAAAAGTTTGTGAGTTTAGTTTTGTTGCATTGTAGTATCAAAGACGTATCGCATGATAATTCCACGAGAACATCTTGTTCAAGTATAGATTTTTAATGTCAAAATTGTTTCGCGGACCCCTGGTAATGGCTACGTGGACCCCCAGTTGACGGCGGACCACAGTTTAAGAATCTATGGTCTAACAGACGCCGGGAGGAATGAATTTAATTTGAACATGGCCCAACACGATATTAAAAGTGTCGACTTTTTACCAAAGGCAAAGCCCCTCAAAATATTTTACGACTCTTACGCACGATGCGCTATCAGTTTTAACGTACGAAAGTTGTAAAGTTTATAGAACTCGAAATAATTTTTCCAGATTCTCTATTCCTGATGTATGAGCATTTTATAATGCAAATAATAGGTATTGGTTTAATGAGTTGTTATAGGAAAATATAAATGCTTAAATGTAAAGAAAAAATAACAAATACCGTCACAGAGTAGTTAAAACTCCAAAATTACGTCAGTAATGCTCTCATAAATTTCATTGCTCAAAATAAACCCTCAGAGAGCGTACTTGAACTATGCATCATGGTAATTTAAAGTGTGTCAGATATAGAAGGAGAAGTCGAATCTGCTTCTATTAATTTAGAAATGTACACATTGCTGTTTCGTTTAGGCGCTAATTTTGACGTATGCTACTAAATTTGCACGATTATGTAAAGTTTGTACAGTTCTGAAGCTTCCAAGTTAAATATAAATTACTTTATAAACTTTCCTGCCTAATAAATGAATCACTCATGAAGCGGCAGTGAAGATTTCGGTCTGAAGGAATAAAACTTTGGAATAAATATTAATAATGCATGCCAGTGAAAAATTAATCTTATAGTGTGTGATGTCGCTTGTTAGAAATTAAAATATAAGTAAACCTATATTATAATCTTTATTATTATTGCTATTATGTTAGAAAATTAGCAATGAACAAATATATATATTAAAAAATAACTAAAACTTAATGGCACCAGATATATTTCTAATATATTTATTGTATTTGTATTATATTTATTGTATGACAATATATATTTTTAATTTATTCATGGTATTTTGCTGCTCAATGTATTTCTGAGCAAAAGAGAGGAGTTACTTTACACATATTTTTCTGACTATCTTAGAATGTGTTTCAATATCATAGTTAAGATTTCATTAATTTACGTTCAACTACAGAAACACGCCAAAAAGCGTGTACTGTATAGACGCTGTAATATGATGTCAAAGGATGAAATCTTCTGTACTAACGACAGACAAAAGATTCTCAATACAAAAAATATACGAATTATTAATTTACTGATATCAGCCAGATGGTTTTTGTTTCTTTATTCATTTAGACAAATAAACCTCCAAGTCCTGTTTCTATTGCTTTCATATGATGGTAACATTTTACCCGAGCTTCAGTCTTTCTATTGGGATACAATCCGTATGCGAGATCAAATATTTCTTGTGGCAGATAATCCGTGTAATGCTTATGTGTCAGTCATCTAAGCAACAAAGATGAAATTGAGGGAACTGCTTCCTAAGATATTATACATAACTACAGTCACGAAGCATGCCGTACGGTTGGTTTGGCCCACGTTGGTTCTCTGAATGCATCAACCAGCTCGGTGTAGGTTAGATTCCCGCTTGCCCGAGGTCATTGCCGAAATTACGGAGTTATGCTAATCTATATATATAAAACAGTTACAACTGACTGACTCACTGACTGACTGACATACAACACACAGACCAAACCGCCGGGCTTAAAGGGCTGAAATTTTGCATGGCGATTTTTCTTATAGTGTAGGGGTGCACTAAGAAATATTTTTGAAAAATTCTTCTTAGATTGTTCAAAATTAAATTTTTAAGCTGTTTTAGTAACTTCTTTTAAGTTTGCATTTAAAATAATAATCCGAGGGTTAAGAAATTTATATCAGGAGAAAGATCCTAAGAATTCCTTTAAAATGACATCTTTTTCGAATCTTCACTGACCATTTTCTCATTTTTGGAGAATTTTTTAAGATTAAATTTTAGAATTTAATTTATTAAATGTTGATCACGAGATTTCTTTTTCTGGTACTTTAAATAAATTTATCGTCACGTCAATAACAATGAAATAGACAAAATATATATTTTTTTCTTGCTAATGCGGCAGACGATTGGACATTATCCAAAAAATATTAAAATACAGTAAAACATATGTTCCTCAAATTGTACAATATATTCTTTAGTATGTCCTATTAGATTTAATTTGAACATTTTCTTCTACACTATTTTGTCTATAAAAATAACTCTTACGATTTTTTACGATATATATATATATGAAATGTCGGGATGGACATCTCATGAAATTGTTGCGTACATCGCGACCGGAAAATAATAAAATCAGCTTCAGGAACAAACTAATTTATTAAACAGTAAAGCAGCACATCTTACTCGCTTCGAGCCAGTCCAGCGTCTACCACAAAGAGCGTCAAAATAGAATTTGGTCAGAGAGGTTGCCAGAATTGGCGTAGGAAGTTAGTATGTGGGAAGGCGAAGCGTTTATGCCAAGACAAGAAGGAGGGGTTACCAGGTCAGAGATGACGTACAGAATGGGTGATTATAGGTAGTTAGTAATATTATCATATATATATATATATATATATATATTTGCATTAATTGCATACATTGACCGTTGTATGTAATTTGAATGTACTCCATAGCGAAGTGCGGGTTTTCAGCTAGTTTACCTATATAGTGCTCCCATAATGAAGAAACCAACAAAATCGCGGTGTGGACTGGAGAATGTTGTAACCCACCCATCCACCCCATGCGTTAGGAGAAAAAGTCACTAAACATAAATAAATTATTAATTGCTACTAAAACTTTTGTATTTTGCCAATGTAGGTAGATGTTGTTTGTCATTTGCACTGAATCCGTGAGATTCAGTGGTTGCTTTCAATAGGGAAACCGTATAGGGGAACCTCTACCACCTCTTGGTGCCACCCCTGTTTTGACCGATATACCCGAGGGCATCATGGGAGGGATCGTACCTTCTTCCATCCAACCTAACGTCATAGTAGGACTTTCCGGTCTACCGATTTAACATGCCATATTGCCCTACACTAAAGTATTTAATGGAGTTCGTCGGAATTTGAACCGAGCCGTCATCCCCTCCTTACACTGTAGAAAGCGCAACGCGCTACCATTAGGCTACCTGGGGCACTAAAGGCATTGAAGATCAAAAGACTTAGGGCGTGTTCACATAGAATTCGTCACCGTCAGCGTTAAAGATTCCGTTGACGCTGATTCGTTAAATAGGTCAATAATTGATACATGATTGGTTAAATTTTTTTACGCTGACGCTGACGGATTCTATGTAAATAAGCCATAGGCAAATTAACGCAGGTTAACGTTATCTTTGAGGGGAAAATAAACTGATATATTACGTTTGTGTTTTAAAACCTGCGGTGCTTTTATAAGGTAAAAGTAGTACTTAACGAAATAAATTGTTTTAGTTTCATAAAATGATTGTGCAAAAAGATTCATTTCTGGTAAATAAACTAATCCTTTATACGGAAAAAAATAATTGAGTCTCACATTAACTGAATCTGTCTGAGAATTATTTTAAATACTCTGGTTACATCGTGCAAATGAAGCATAATATTTTTAAAATTTTAAATCAATACGACTTTATTTTATTTTTTTCACTTTTAAAAACATATTTTATTTTGTGTCAGTTTCTTAGTTTTTTTCTTTTTAAGGTATTTGAATTTTTCATTCATTAATTTAAAATTAGAAATGAGACTCAAATTTTCCGCACTTTAGTAATTAAGAGCCATTAATTTTGAAAGGTTTACATAATTTTCTCTGACTTCTTCAGTTGGAAAAGAATGTTTTTGAAACCAATAATATTCCTACATGATTATTAAAAAAATAATTGCTAAAATGAGCTTCTGATATAAATAAATTAATATTTGTATAAATACAGACTTTTAGGAAAAATGCTCACTTTTTTTTTACGAATTATATAAATATTCTGTTGAAAATAAAAAGGCTTAAGTACTTTGATAAACCATTAATATCAAAGTTTAAAAAAAAATTATATAATTAAAAATTTTGCTTTCATAGATTGTAAAGACATACTACCACACCTCTTTCTATTAAAATTTTTCTAATCCCATTGTGTTTGAAAATATCCTGAATTAATTGCATCCATGTACAAAAATAACCATGCAGTAAATTAAATTTCAATTTTTTTTCCGTTTAATGCAATTACGGAATAACGAAAAAAATGTAGGAAATATTTATCGGCATCTTTAAATTATCCGAATATTATAGATAAACATATTAGAAAATTTTTTGTTCTTTTTTTATTCTCTGTGTTTCCTTTAATTGTTTATTTTTACAATCGTAATTAAATCGTTTTGATGCTCTTTAATTTTTTTCGTGATTTTAAGATTCTTTTTAATATTTTTCCAACTATAGCGGAAATATGAATTTCCCTGTTAATTGATCTGCTGGCAAAATTTTGTCCAGTATTAAGTTACGAAACGGGAAAAAAAACTTTAATCTCTCGTACTACTTTCTTGATTTCTGTCTGTTTTGCCGCAGAGAATAAAATTATAACCACTGTTTAGCTGCATTTTAATAAATTAAATATAATTTTTCATTTTCCTAAAATGATTGTTCCTTTAATACTGCAATGTCCTTTAGGGTAGGTGTCCCAAATATTGCCTACTCTAACTTTTTTTTCACATTTTATCTTATTGTCAAACATAAGGACAATAAGCAGAGTGTGGTTGGCAGTACTGATGACAGAGGCAGAGATAAAATAAAATCTTCTTTTATTCAAAGTCATAAATAAAAATGTTAACTGATATATAAGCATAATAAAATAAAACTGTCTCAGGCACGCAGTCCATGAGACATCTCACTTGTACTAGGCAATCTCTCAGCCGGCAAAACAGAAGGTGAGAGCAAAAGCAAAGCCACAAGACTCGCTACTCTGTAGCTATATATACACAGAATATTTGCATATTAACACAAGATAGCATGCAGCGAGTTGATCCCAACTCGTGATCAATAAATCATGGGGAAAAGCAACTAAAACCCATTAATAGTTGATGAATGTATATGACGTCATCCTAACAGGATTTGGTGTGATGACGTCATTTACAAACGATCTTACTTGGTCAACACTTGATTACCCGCTCACTAGGGTATTAAGAAAACGCATTTGACAACTGTTAAAATCAAAATAATAGCGTGAGTGCAATACTACACTGTGGTAAAATTACAGGCAAGTTACTTTTAGGTGAAATTCCCAACATATCTCCTTTTTAGTTTCAGATTAGGCTGGAAACTCAAAGAACATCCCTAAGAACTATTTCCTTTGGTATCCTGCGATCAACCAGCTCCAAAACCAGAGCCAGTTTAAGTTATGTAGCTAAATTGGAACAATCCAAATTTCCAGATAACTCCAGAGCGGTTCCTAATATCGCCTATATCTGTTCCTTTTACCACCTACCGGATGAAATTAGGAGCACCTGTTAAAAGGCGTTGCTAGCAAAGTCTCTGTTTAATGTACTTTGAAATGGTATAGACAAAATTAGAATTTGGATGCACCTACCTGATCATTCACTGGATTCTGATTCTTTGGAGCCAAAGTTTACGAAAACAACAGCCAAAACAACTTCAGACGCAGTATAGTTTCTGTTGTCAGTGATAAGAGCGTTGCCGCTATCGCCGCTGTTAGTACAAACCCAGAACTAAGAAGTTACTGCATTTTCTCAGACATAGCGTGAATTATTCCTTAGAAACACGAATAGGCGATATTAGGCATAGGGGCGATATTTGGGACACGAACCCTACTGAGATCTCTAGATCATTGGTTTCGGGGAATGAGTCGATACGTGCTTCACACAAAGTCGCAAATAGAAAGTTTTGAGGAGCACTTGGTGGACCTTTCAAAGTGATTTTTCAAAGTTTTACCTCAGAAATATGAAATTTTGCATATATTTTCATCAAAGTATAACAGTATTAAACCCCTTATAACATTTAAAAATTATATAATTAAAAAATTGAAATTAAATTTCTTTATTTTAAAATGATCCTTGCGACTCAATTTTTAACTTTCCCCCTTAATTTTGCATTTATAATGATTATATATACATTTTGAACAAAGTTATGTATTAGTTTGTACTTTTGTTTAATAGTTAATTTTTAGGAAATATTTTTATGCTTTTTAACTGCATTTACTACTTTATTAACTACATTTTGAACAAAGTTATGTGTTATTTTGTACTTTCGTTGAATAGTTACTTTTTAAGGAATATTTTTATGCTTGTACTCTGAATTTTCGTGAAATTTTTGTACTTTTTCTACACTTCAGTTAAACTTTGATAACCTGAATGACATCGAATCCTAAAATGGATACATAACTATATTTTGGTGTATTACAGGAGTCTTTATTATAAATTTCATAAAATTTCGTCAAAAATTATGATGCGAGGAGCATTTTAAAGACTTGCAAATCTGGAAGTTTTTCATTTTGAGAAAAAGCTATTTAAGAGATGTTTTTTACCTACCTTTAATACTTACTTTTCTAAAGACCTCAAGTTTTAATTTTACCGTTCACTACATATTTTAAATGCATTTCATTCCAATATTTAAATGTTTATAAAATATTAATCCCCCCCCCAAAAAAAAAAAATCCAATTTTTGTTCGATTTTTGGTAATTTAAAAATCCACCATCCCCTTAACTACTCATTGCAGCTAAATACTTGAAGAAACAATTCATTGTGTAATTTTCATTCCTGATAAAGTAAATGAGACGGAATCCTCGACTAAAATAATATACAAGGTTTTTCCAGGTAAGGGTATGTTCAAATTGCTCCCAGAGCGTAGCGGCAGACACAAAAAATTTAAACTATTGCAGAGATAAACGCAGTGACCACTTGATATGTTAAACCAGTCACAGGCACATCAGTAATGTCGGCGCTAACAGAGGTACGCATAGCTAAACTCTGTAAGTAATGTGAACAAGGCCTTATACAGCAAATACGCCATAAGTTCGGCAATGAAAGTGTGGAATGGAATACGTTATTTCTCTTGCAAATCCTCTTAGAAGGGTTTTTCAATGTGTGAAACTCACAGTCAGTGGAAAAAGTGAAGAAATTTATGAAGAATCGAACTCGAAAAATGAGAATTTAATCCATGGCGGGGATAGTACGGTTAGTAGCATGCTGATTCGAGGAATAAAGACGCGGGTTCAAATCCATGTCCCCGCAGACGTTCGTTTGAGTGGAGACCTGTCGTTGAAAAGAATAATAATGTTTGCTAAGAAGCGTAAAACTAATATTCATGGTTTACAAACAATTAAGTATCTTAAAAAGGCAAAAAGTAAAGGAAACTTTCAAGTCTGACACACTGTCATTTGCTTTTAAACTAAAAAGAGACATATATGGGAAGAATGAAATTAGAAACATCCTTACAGAGTCGAAACAGTTTAGTCGGAAGAAACAGGATTCAGGGACACGGATTCAAATGTCGTTATTCAGAAGAGGGCTTTAAAATGACTGGAAGTACATTGACTGATAACATATGCTGCACATGCTGTCTATAAACACTGAAGATTGACATGAACCTGATAGAACACGAATTAACATTCGTTTAGCCTAATATGGAGATAAAATAGCGTTTAATATGGAGACAAGGTTTTAATAATAAGATATAACAAAATAAAAGCGCTCGGAATGTATAAAGAAAAAAATGTTCATTTCAGAAAACATATCATAGCATTTAATCAATTTCTAAATATGATCGCTTCGTGCATAAAGGAATGAAATATTTTTTTTAGCACTTCGTAGTCAGAATGCACATCTGAGTTTTAAAATCAAACTACAAATGAGTTTGTTATAAATAAATAAATTGCGTGCATATATATATAAAATATTTTCTTTTACCTAAGGCTATAATTTCTTCAAGTGAATCAGAAAATCAGATTGACTTCACGAATGACTACTTGAAAGTATTGGTGGGGGTTTTATTCTTGAATTCCTTTCATAATTTTAGCTTACGTTCAGTGGCAGTCTGTTTACCATAACTTAAAAGTATTCTGTTTATTTTAGTTGAATGAAAAAGCTAATTTCAAAATTTAGGTTTGTGGTAGAAATTTAAGAAATAATGTGTAGAAATACTGATTTTCAGTACTTACATATTCTGCTTAACCTCGAGTTTTATATATGCTGCTTAAACTCTATTTCTGTCGATAAAGGAAGTTCAGAAATTAAAATACGATTTCAGTTCATTAATATGGAAATGTCGTTGGATGACAGTCTGCCTAATTTTGAAACGTTCGTATCGCTTGGTTTAGAATACGAGTGCAGGGAATTCAAAAGCTTAGTTTAAAATAAAATTGTACATTTATTTTTATAGGCTTATTTTGAGAGCAAATTTCCAACAAAGGGAAAAAACTTTGTGAAATTCAAGGTAACAATAAATTGTTTAGGAGAAATATTCCTTTGGGAATGAACAATGAACAACTTAAAAAGGATTGCTCTTAAAAAGAAGTACTTAATTTAAAATATATCAACTATTTATTAATAAATGTTCACTTTATAGTCTCAAAAGTTTTAGAAACTTGTAAGTAAGTTTTGCAGTTATCAGTTTTACGCTTTTTGTAAGCATTCTATATGTCAAAATTATTTCATTAATCAGCTGAATAACAAACATTTGTTATGGGGTTTAAATGAGTTCGTTAATCAGTCCAAATGTTCCATATTTATACAAAGTTCAGGAAATAGGGAAATTTTATACACCGAACAATAAAATCTCTTTTTGAAAAAAGAATACTTCTCAACAATAAAAATCTAGGTTAGCATTTACTAATGGATGAAACAGAAACTTCGTTCTTGCAGCATATTTTTGCTCGAACACCAAAATGTCCTCCTCATCTATAATTCTAAATTTTTTTCTTTCTTTGCATCAATTTTCCTAACTATTAATAAATATAATTCATATCAGTTATTCGAAGAAGCTTTTTATGCTTCCTTTAGCCTACTATATATTGCCTCTCACCAATAGAAATCAATCGAACACCAAAATGTCCTCCTTATCTATAATTCTTAAATTTCTTTTCTTTGCATCAAATTTTCTAACTATTAATAAATATATTTCATATCAGTTATTCGAAGAAGCTTTCTAAGTTTCCTTTAGCATACTATATATTGCCTCTCACCAATATAAATCAATCGAACACCAAAATGTCCTCCTCATCTGTAATTCTTAATTTTTTTCTTCGCATCAAATTTTCTAACTATTAATAAATATAATTGATATCAGTTATTACAAGCTTTTTAAGTTTCCTTTAGCATACTATATATTGCCTCTCACCAATATAAATCAATCGAACACCAAAATGTCCTCCTTATCTATAATTCTTAATTTTTTTTCTGTCTTTGCATAAAATTTTCTAACTATTAATAAATATAATTCATATCAGTTATTCGAAGAATCTTTTAAAGCTTCCTTTAGCATACTATATATTGCCTCTCACCAATATAAATCAATCGAACACCAAAATGTTCTCCTTATCTATAATTTTAAACTTTCTTTCTTGGCATCAAACTTTCTAACTATTAATAAATATAATTCCTATCAGTTATTCGAAAAAGCATTTTAAGTTTCCTTTAGCATACTATATATTGCCTCTCACCAATATAAATCAATTTATATGTAATATTAAATCTATTTAAATCTAAACTATATGTTTCATTCATACAATGGCTTTTGTGTGATCGTAAGAGCCCCAGGTACGACAAATGTCAAAATATCGAAAAATGTCTACGAATTCATGAAAGAGAAAGTATAAAAAGTTAATTTTTCTTTTGAATTCGTTTAACATATATTTCTAGATAGCTTAGAAGCATTCAAAAAAAATTTTCCTTCACACACGTCCTTCATATTTGAATTAGAGAAACCCCGGTCATCAATTGTTGGCTATAACTTTAACATTCGCGTGACTCCTAATTTTAAACATGCACAATGCAAATTAAATGATGCGTTTGGAACTCCGCCTTAAGACTTCGCCAATAATTATTCCTCGGAGTTACCCTCTGTAGCGTCCAATAGAATATATATATTCAGATTGCCCAAATGACAGCTCATTTAACGTGGTGACGCTTTTCCCCGAGAATAAAATCACATATATCCCAAGCGCACTTTCCAAACAGTGGTCGGGCACAAATCAAATTTAAATAAGTTATGAAATGATGTCTGTCGTTGACAAGATTCGCAAGTCCCCTCTTTGTGCATCCCTCAGCGGAGTGGGAAGGGGGAAATATTTTCAATATTTGGACCGCACAAGAGAAATAAATTCTCCATTATTTCCCCAGAAATAATCGGAATTTGAAAAATTGAATTTTTTTTTGATGATATGCATAGTTATTTGTGGTATTAGAAATGGCTCGGGATATTCGATTGGCAGTTCATTACCGGCGATTTCTGGATGATGTATGGGGTAAAAAAAAAAGATTTGAAAATATGGTTCCCATCTGCAATACTTAGTAGAACATAAAACAATGACGAAATTTGTGGGATTGATAGTATGAATAACGATAAGATCATAAAAGGTAAAAATAAAATCCTTAAGTGTGTTTACGTTTATAACCTATTTCATTTTAGCATCATATAGATGATTGGAAACTAAAGCAATTGAGTGACAGATATTTTTTAGCCGTTACAAATTTATTGAGTTAACCATCCATATATTTATTTTTAAGTATTTTGGAGTGTTTAAATTTTATGATGTTAAAAATAAATATTTAGGAACTGGGTATTAGCCATATTGGATTCGCCCGATTCGACGTTAAACTATGGGGAAATTTTTTCAAATGATTGTCAACGTGGATTTATAGATATTCTTTCAATAATAGGGGAAAAATACTTAGGTAGTTTTCCTATTCTTTAAAACGGGACAAGGGATCTTAACCTCCCTTTGACAAGGGATCATACACCTCATTTTTTTTAACATAGGATTACGTTCCTCCATAACGGTCCTTCGGAAAGCAAAATTTCATACTCTAAAACCGTCCGTCCATCCATCCTCGCGAGTAAAATTTTGGCAGCGTGCGAAACCCACTCTGTATCGCTTCGACAAGCAGTAAACAGTTAAACAGAAAAGTACCAAATTGCGTTAAAAATTTGACACACATATGTATATATATACATACGTACTTATATATATATACATATACATAACTCATACATACAAATACACATACAAAAGAGGTAAGCAACGATAAGTAATCCTACGTTAATAACCCGCGGTAGTTTCGTTAGAAGAGACTATCTGAATTTTTTTTTAATTTTTAATTTATTTACAAAATGAGAATAATTCATATTGTTTTTTACTACATTGAACACACTTAGAATTCGCGAGTAAGTATTTTAGGATAGAATCAGGTATCTTTTTTTCAGTTTTTATTAAAAAATGTCAGAATTTTCCAAAATGATCCATTCGCATTTATTTCCTTCTGATTTCTTCCAAATTTCTCAGAATTGTTACTGGAAGTATTTGTTACAAAACTGTGCATCAATCTTTGAAACTAAACATATTTTCTAAATTTGAAGACCATGAAATGAAGCAAAAAAAAGGCGAAAACATAAAAATATTACAGGCAGCTTTTAAAAAAAATATTTATGGCTTCGGAATCGCACAGAAAAAAAAATTTCATTGCGCAGTTATGTTTATGTATATTTATGAAGTAAACTTTTATTAAAAAAATTTAAGTTTTTGACTGATATGGAATGCATCTGAAGAATTTTGAAACACAACTTTGAAGGTCACTTTTCCTCTTAAGGGGACAAGGTACCTTCAACCTCGAATTTTTAATTTTCAATTTTTAACTCTATATAAAGAACTAGCAGCCCGTGCCGACTTTGTCCGGGTTGAACAAAATATTGTACCAATAAATTTCCAGTTGATAGCCAATAAATTGTAAATCTTTTTTTACTTTAAATATCCAATAAAAAGCGTAGTTCCAAATGTAGTTTTCTTCAATAAACCCTTCAACGTTGCCAGTTTCAAGAATCCTTTTTGTTTTTATCAATACCTCCTCTACTTGAATCTTTAAAATATTACAACCTTTTCCTTACGGGGTGCGATAGCATATATCCGAAGCACATACTCTCGAAAAATACGGTGTGATGTCGGCAGAGATATAGTCTCGAATTCCACTTCGTTGTGACTTTCCTAACGACTTTGCCCCCAAAGAACAATTGTGTGACATTCTGGGAAAGAAGGGTGAATCTTTCAGAAAAGGACTGAATAATAATCTTTTGTCGTTATAGCTAGAGGCTATTTCTTTTCAGGCGAAAAACATCAGAAGGGCGGTTCATCCGCGGTTCATCCATTTTCAGCCTTTTGAGGGATGAAAGTGGCACGGGGTGCCGATGAACTACTATTGAAATTCTTCTTCAATTGTAAGAAAGCAATTAACCACTATTTCCCCTGACCCCCCACGCTTAATGTCCCACACGTAAAATGGGGATAGGACGTAGATAACATTTTCCCATTCTAAAGAGCGATTTCGAAAAACAGACCCCGTAAGCTAAAGGGTGTTGCTATGGTTACTTGACTGTGGTTGACAAAGTAAAAGTTGTAAGGTACATTGTAATGTAAAAAAGTTGTACATTACCCTCCACATACAAAATCTGCTCTCTCTCTTTATATATTATTATAGAAGTATAGCTACACATTGGTATCTCAAAATTAGAGTAAGAGATTAAATAAAAATATAAAAATAAAAAAAGGATTTTAAGAAAAGAACGTTTTTTAATTATTTTAAGCACCTAAAATAATATTCAAATTAATATTACGTTACTTAAGAATTAAAGTTAATTTTTTAAAAGAAAAAGGCGTGCCGGAGAACGGCTAGTTTCGAACCGCTAACGTCAGAATAGAAGCCCACCGCGGTAGCACCACGCTAAGGATCCTTCGAGTCTTCGTCACAAAAAGCGGTAGAGGACGATAGCGGTAACAATGGAAATTGTTAGGATTAAGCCCCTAACTTTATTTCTACTGATCAGTTATACATAATACATAGCCTATGTCCATCTGGAATAATGTACCTTTCAAACAGTGAAAGAATTTTTCAAATAGGTGCAGTGGTTCTGGAGATTACCCTCCACGTACAAAATCGCTCTCTCTTTATATATAAGTATAGATGAGAATCATTAACACTCTTTTTACTACACTGAACACCCTTAGAATGCAAAATAAGGATTTTGTGGCAGAATAATGTCTATTTTTCAAAACTTTTTCCAATAATACATATTTTTTTCAAAATGCTCCATGACATTCCATATCATTTAAAAACCTTAAAAATTTTAATGTATGTTTACCATATGTATATAAACGTAATTGGGCATTTAATTTATTTTAATCTGCCTAATGTTTTTACTTTATTTCATGGTCTATAAATTTTAAAAATATTTGTGGATTCTGAGGATGATGCACAGTGTTCTGAGGATGTTGCAACATTTGTTTTGAAAATCAGGTTTTATTCGTCCCCAAAATACTTATTTGTGAATGCTCTAAGTGTCTTCAGTATATACCATTTTTTTCTAGGCTGTGGAATTTTATTTTTGCTCATTTTCTGATAACAATATGTGCTTTTGAATGCTATAAAATGAGCTAAAAATTCATAAATACAAGATTTTAAAAACTTGTATGTGTTTTGTTACCCCCATACAAAATCTATGCTTAATTTAAGTGTAATAAGCACGCATCTAGTTTTTCCAAGCCCAAAACACTCCAAACCAGACATATACTATTGTAATTTCAATTACATAATACTGTAGGAACACGTAAATTTAAATTAACAACTTTAAAGGAATGTGTGCATGTAAATAAAGAACTGTTGAAAAGTAATAAACTTTTACTTTGAATCTACGTAGAATGCATAATTAAATACCGTCTATGAATAAGTCGGAATTAATTAATAGCAATTTTAACTTCCAGAATTTCTTGTACCAAAACAACGGAAACCTGTTGTGTAATAATCTGAGTTCTATTACATAATACTCAGTGAATATTTAAATTTAAAATGATAAGTTTATTAGCATGCTAATGTGAAGTTACTAAGATCAATTCAAGAGCCGAATACTTTTGCTTTGAATTTCTGCTAATATGCATAATTAAATATCTTCTCCAAATAAGTCGGAATTAAAGCCTTAAATTTTAATTCCACACTTCTATCAACTTTGATAAATAAGTAAATATTCATGAAAAGTGATTATGTATACCCAGGAATTTTATCTTCCAGTAAATTTAATTTTTACAAAACATTTCTAGTGTTAAAACATAGATTGAAATACATAGTTATAAATTTATTTCTACTAAAACGAATAACTTTGAGACTATAATTTGTTCCAAATATTATCACTGTACGCTCAAATATCCTGGGCCTTTATTTTTTTAAAAATGTTATACTTGAATAAATTATTTTATAAGTGTACAAAGGCAATGCTTATGTAACAGATGTTATGTATAAAGCATTGTCAAGTGAATGACAATGCTTTAGTAACAGCAAGATATCGTTCTTTGTATTCATAACTTTTCTTTCTAAGGGGAAGTACTGTATTAGGTCAAGAGCGACGTTCGCATGAAGATTTCTATTCGAAGTGGATACATTTTTTAAAAAAATTTCACGTAAGGGATCCTTTGTTTAATAATATAAAGTGTATAGTAATATTCATATTAATTTTTAGCCCACTAAAAAAATTTTTGAATTTATCACAGCATTTTCATCTTTTACGTTTTGCTCCGAAGGTGTATTTGATTAAGATCCATTGTACAGGAATCTTAAAAAAATTCAATTTTCGAAGCATATAAAATCCCGTACGGTCACACATCAGATCTGCCCTGATAAGTTAAAAGGCCCTAACTCTAAAGGCCCTCTCTTTTTTCTAAATGTTTTTTTGTAGCATTCTCGAATCGGTCTAAAAAAATACACCTTTTTATGACATTATAAAGCCCTAAATCCAATTCAGTGATGAGTTATATTGAAATTTTCGAGGCCGTATCGGCTTTTCGAGACCCTGTATTATAGCAGCAAACTTTAAAATACAAAGCCCTAAATTCATTTTTTCTAAAAAAAATTAAAAATCAACAATATTAACATTAACACAAAGTTGTGTACATTAAAGCAACAACTTTTACACATCAAAAGCCTTTTAAAGTATTAAAACTTTGATGCATGTGAAAAATTTTTTTTCCTTATTATCTGTAAAATTTTGTTCTTTGGAGATAGGACTTTCTATGTTATGGGGGCTGAGATATGAAAATGCAGGAGAAAAAAAATTTATTTTTCATATAGGATGAAGATGCACTCATATAACCAATGGGACTAATAACTTCTCTTGAATAAGAAAAAAGAAAGGATTAGTTTATCAAATAGAGTCCCTGCCTCTTAGGGGATTCTGGTAAGCCTAACGGCACACATGGCTTCTTGTCACAAACTATCAGAAAACATGCATTCTCTTATTCCTCGAGACGAATATTCATTCTCGATAGCGAACCATAAGTAGAGTTTTGACAAATGAATATCCGATCTCTTTCGACAGGTTTTCCTAATAATTTCCAAAATGGGAAAGACGGATGAAAATCTGAAATGACGATATTCGACATTCAGTCGCCTCGAAGGGACAGCAACAGGAGATTGGATTTCCCATTATTCCTATCTCATACCTTAATATCTCCTGCTGCACCCACTGGGGCATACTAGTCTACATATATAACACAGTTCGTGTCTTATTACATTGTGTGAAGGTTCTACGCTGAAATTCAGTTATGATTTTACATCTTTGAAAAAATGCTATTATCTTATTTTTTGCCTTTTTTCCCCTAATTTTCATTTGTTAAAGAAATCAAATATAAATTATTTTGCTCGGCCAAGTAACCCACAAAACATTAACAATATAAATAGAAGCTCAGAATCAAGGGGAAAATTATAAAACAAAAAATGACAATACACGTTAAATTTTAAGGTAAATAGGCTTCCAAAGTTCGAATTTTGAAAGACTTCGAAAAGGCATATTCACCAAAAGCTGCGAAAGAGACCCATGGTACTTTGAAGAATCCTCGCTGTTTTTCGGCAGTAGAACGTTACTCTGACTGGTTCAAACCTGGAGCATTCTAATTGTTAGAGCGTCCGGATTCGGTACTGCGGGAGTTCAGTTCGAGACCCGCCAATCTCCATTCAGTGCTCTCGTACCAACGCCGAGTTTAGGCATATTTACTTTATAGGCCCGAAAGTTCCTCCAAGGTTTTTTTGTGGTGGGATGTGGTTACGAGCCCCCTACATATCGCCACTCACAGGGACAGGTTTCAATTCTGCTGGCATCCCTATAGGGAGCAATGCTGGCTTCCCTTAACGATGAACCGATGGCGAAGAATCCACAAATTCACGGTGTATATATATATGTAAAACTTATTCATATTCAATAGTTGGTAGAGCCTCAACTAAGGACTATTACAGACTCAACCCTCCGGGACGCATATAAGCAAACTGTACTTGGATAGAAACCTGGCGGATAATGCGCGCTTGCCATTGGCTGCTGTTGTCCCGCCTCTATTCAAAGCGCCGTAATGCGATCAAAACAAACGACATCTTGACAAAATGGATGTTATTGAGACGTATGGATGTTAGAAATGAAGACTTCTCTGTTCAGTTTCAGAATGTTATTGCTGAAAATTCTGATACAATAATAATAATAAGTAACTTAAAGTCCATAACGGACAAAAATAATTGGATAAATAATTGTATAAATAATTGCATAAATAATCTTTAAACGGACATGAAAAGTTTATTCCAAGTTGAATAAAATCAGTCCTGAGAGCCAGTGGGAAGAATTCCTTCATACTGCATGTAACAGAATTTCTCTTCGGCAGAGCTGGTGCGTCAATCCATGTTCAACCAACATCTATTGCCAGATCTTTAAAAGTTACAAGAGGTTCGAAAGGTTTACTATCAGGCCGTCCAGCTTCAGGTGTATCAGTAAAAAGAAAAAGAAGCCATTCCTTATGTACTAATATAAAGCTTAATCAACCAAATGCAAAAATGCATGGGCATGGACATTAGCTCACGTTGTTTATTTTTTTTACATTCACTGAAGAAAAAATATACTATGTAGCATTCTGAATTTTCATGTAATTAATAATTCTTGCATTAATAAACCAAATGCTAATAAAGTTAAAACCTAGTGTGAGTGTGGTTATAAAAAAAAACCTCAAAAGGGAAAAATTAATTTTTTTTTGTTTTAATTTTTTTCCTTTCAATTAAAAAAAAATGGGACTTGCAAGATATTTTTGTTTTTTCAAAACAACCAACAAAATGTAAATTTAAATAAAACATCAAATAAAGTAGTGTAAAAAATAACAGAAAACTAACTTGGTTCATACACCATGAAATAATAATTTAAAGTTAAAAATGTGACATGCAAGATATTTTTGTTTATTCAAAACAACCGACAAAATGCAAAATTAAATAAAACATTAAATAAACTGGTGTAAAAAATAACATAAATTTAACTTGGTTTATACAACATTAAATAATTTTAAATTATTGTAATTTTATAGTACATTAAATGGTAAATAAACCAATTTTCCATTATAAAAAACAGCATATTAAGCTTTTTTCAGCATTCTTGCAGCTGTTTTAGAAAAACACGAATATTCTTTCCATATTTCCTTTCGAATTGATCGATAACAGCGATGAGTTGGTATAAAGTTTAAAGGAGTTCTTACAATTTTACTTTGTAACTTTTATTACTTTCCCTATCTTCATACAGATGGCATTACCGTTTTCACACATAAGCATATTTTCACAGCTTAATTTTCGATTGCTGCGATTTCTTGGCAATTTTTAAACTTTTTTTTTCGCCTATTTCAAAATTTATTTTAAATTTGTACAGTGGCGTAGCGATCATAACCGGCGCCCGGGGCACGAAACCTTTTTGGCGCCTCCTTTCCGAAAAACATATAGTAATATAATATATAGAATTAGTTAAAAGGACTAATTGGCGCCCCTGAGCGAGTGGCGCCCGGGGCATGATAGACCCCCTTGCCCACCCCTCGCTACGCCACTGAATTTGTACGCATTTTAACTTGTAATAATCGTATTTTCACCGTGGCTTTATGTCAAATGCGTTGTACTTATCGTCAAATTTCGTATTTTTCACATACAGCCTTTTATCGGCTACGAAACTAATGGTATTTCCTATATAAAGTATTTTAGCATAGAGCATAACAGTATATTATTAAAAATTGATAAGTGAAATCATCATGAGCGCATATACTCCTTAAAAGCGATACATCTTCGGCTTTCGTCGAAAGGAGAACGCCTTTCAGGAACTAGAATGAATGACAGGACGATTCGACCAATGATAAGCGCGCATTATCCTCCAGGTTTCAATCCAAGTACAGTTTGCTTATATGCCTCCGGGACATGCTTTCAAGAAGTCCTTGTATGACGGCTAGTGATATTTTCTTCCACTCGGTTTGAAGAACACATCTAAGTTGCTTCACCGATTTTGGACGGTTGCTGCACCCTTAATTCGGCGATCCAACTCGTCTCAGAGGTTCTTGACAGGGTTCAGGTCTGGGCTCTGGGCAGGCCAGTGTATTCGATTAAACACATTGTCACCATACCAATCCATGATGGACCGCAACATGACAGCTAGCGTTGTCGTCCTGGAAGTAACATGAGTCTAACCCGTAAATCTGCCACAACGTATGAAGCAAACTGTAAATCCAAAAATAGTGCAGTAGACGTCGGCGTTGAGCTTACCATTATTGGGACATAGGGTCCCAGTCCACCAAGAGAAACACCCCCAGACCATTATTCCTCCGCCTCCGAAATTTACTTTGGGCACAAGGTATTCTCCAGGCAAACGCCAGACCCACACCATGACATCCCATCGGTAGAGGATGTACCTTGTTTCGTCGCTCCAGAGAACCCGTTTCCACTCATCTACGGTCCACTTTCGACGTGCTTTGCCCCACATTAACCGAGCAGCGCGGTTGGACTTTGTGATCAAAGGCTTATGGGCGGCAGCACTACCATGAAAACCAAGCAGATGGGCTTCCTTACGGATGATATACGTCGAAACACACTCCCGGATGCCTGTTGAAACTCTTGGAGTATGTGGGCCAGTTGGGTGCGGTTCTTCCGAATGTCTTTGGACAGCACCCGTCGGTCTCTATCTCCCAGTTTCGTGGGGCTGCCGACTCGGGACATATTCCGACAATCACTGCTGACCCTCCACTTCTGAATCACATAGGCCACTGTCGGTTTTCGGGAATTCAGCTCGCTATATATGTTCGTTAAAGAACGGTCATTTCTGCGATATCCGATAATTACATCTCTCTTGAAATCTGATAACTCTGTACTTCGCGGCATCTTGCATGCGACTAATACCAATGTTGTTTCCTACACGTATATATATATATATATATATATATATATATATATATATATATATATATTTAAGAGGAATAAAACGTTAAATAGATGGAATAAAATCAGAGCGATGCACTAAAATGGCCAGGGGGGGGGGGGGGTTGTGAATCCTCTTCCTTGGTTGAACATGTTTTGCGTGCCATGGCGAACACTCCCAGTAGACCAGGGCATCGCGAGACCCCTAATCTCGATAAAAGAGAAAGAATCCAAAATAAAGAAGCAAAAATCTATTACAAAAAAAGCTAAAATCCAATATAAAACATTACAGAAACACCAAATAAATTCTATATTGATTAAGGATAAAAATGTAAATTATGAACTTTATAATCTAAATTTTATGATTAAAACCAAAAGTTTAAAACCTCCAAAATAACACTAGTACGATTAAAAACCAAAATTGATCAAAAGCCATCGCTAATCCACACATTAGGAGTCCCCACTTCGGCCGCATCATACACCTTTGAACTAGTTAGAAAATTTGCAATAGTTCGGTAAAACAGCCTGGTTTCGTCGAGGGTTATTGCAATAAATCCAAAGTAGCAAAGGCTCATTAAAAATGACAGATAGAGAAATTGTCACTTAAATATTTAACTTAGTGAACACATGAATTAATTAAGAGTTACTTAGATTAAAAGGGAGCACTTTGCAATAAGCCGTATTTGTTAATTCGCATACGACATATATACGGCCGAATATTTCCTGATAGGGTGATTACTGTATTGGAAGAAAAAAAAAACCGTACTAACTAACAAACTATGTAATCGCTGAATATAACGGACTTTTGTATTTTAACGTGAATTACGTCCTCAATAACGATCCTTAGGAGAGAAAAAAATTGTCCTGCGTCGCGAGTTATAATCTTGTCAGAGCGCCAAACCCAGTAACACTAAACAGTTCAACAGAAAAGTACCAAAATGCGTCCAAAAAAAATGAGGTAAGCAAACGATAAGAAATCCTACGTTAATAACCCGCGGAAGTTTCGTTAGAGGAGACTACCTGAATTTTTTTTTTTTATATCATAAGTTAATTTTAGAAAGGTGGCAGTTAAATAAGATTCTCATACTCCTTCTTTTGTTGATATTCTGGCCAAAGGTAGCCTGGTGGTAGCTTGTTGGCTTTCGGTGCTGAGAGTACTCGGATCGAATCCCGACAAGCGCCATTACAAACTTTTGTGTCTAAACGACATAGGGGAACGTTCAATTTGTAGGCCTATTTTGAGGTTAGTGGGTGGGGACGGCATGATCCCCCCAGTTGTCACCCCTAGGGAGGGTGGGGGTTCGGTCAAAATTAAGTTGGCACTTAGCTAAGTCTGTTTCCGAACTTTGTGGTGCCATTATAAACCGGATCCTATATGGGCCTGGTCTGGATTACATTCCGACCAGGGGGCATAAACAACAACAACATTGTTGATATTGTTTCTATAAAACAATATCCATGTCTTCAAAGAGAACGAAATATTACACATATGGTTGATACCTATAACACAATAAATCATTTATAGGCATGAATATATTTAAAAAAAATAAAGTACCGTATGGAATACATTACTTGTGATAAATGATTTCAAGTCCCACAACCACTGATAAATCCTTTACGCATACAGTATTTAGATTTCAAATAATCATTCTTTCGGTTACAGTTGAAATAAAAAAAGGTATGTCAAATGTTATTGAAATGAATGAAAAGGGAAAAAGAAGATATATTATTGAATTTGACATATTTCGAAACATTTCACCTGAAGTTATGCATTATATTTCTTCAGTGCATGACAGCATTCAACGTTAGTAAATCATTCCTTTTGTTGATCTTTTATCCTATAAATGTAGAGCAATTTTTCCTTAAAAATGCAAAAAGAAAGTGTTTTTTTGCAAAATCATTGCTTTTTTTAAACTCAAATGTATAGAAGAGTAAAATAACATGTCAATTTTCCGCATTTTGGCAAATATTTTACGGTTTTTCTAGTTAGGAATGCGGCAAACAATGCATTTTGCGAAGTGAAGGCAAACGTTTCGAGAACCCATTTCACTACTAAATAATGAACGTCCAACTTCTAGCTCCAAGTTCATTATCAGAACTCATATTATACAATAAATCATCCATGCCTGATTGTATTAGACAATCGAATATTTAAAACTGCATTTCAAGATTAAAAAGCGACTTTGATTGGAGAAAACATAACGCTTGAAAAATATACCGATGTTTATGTATGACAAAGTAAACGCTCGTCATAGCTTCGGAATTTTGTGAGGGAAAGTTGACTTTGGGGTCTCAATACCCTTTATTCTTGAGAATTGTATTAATATGTAAATTTTTATCCAGAGAACTGTCATTTAAATAATGTTAAAAATTATTCTGAGTAATTTTCTAAATCTGACTGTTCTAGATTGCATTGTAAAGGAATCTATATTTGATAAAGTAGTAGGTGAAAATAGTATGTGATACAACACGCATCTAATCGGCTGAAGCCTGTCATCGTTTGTACGAAAAATTAATTCAAACAAACCAATCAGAATAGTTATTCTATCATAGGTTACAACTGACACAAAATAAAACACATGTCTTTAATTTTTTCTTGGTTCAAAAGGGTGCGCATATTTCATAATCTTATAAATTCACACTATATATAACGTTACATGTTTTCAGTGCTTGGAAATCTGCATTTACATATATCTTTCTATATACCATTGAAGCGCAACCTTTTAATACAGGGTTCCCACTTATATCCGTTAATCCCCCCCCCCTTAATTTCTAAACCGTAATAGCTTAGGCCATAAAGTTGGTGTGTAGGTATAGTAAAAAGGCTATGCGCTACTCGATGATACAACTTACAACACCATCTATCGGCAAATTTTTGAATGAGCGGTTTTATCTCAAATACGGTACGAGATACGGGGGAAAATTCAGTTACAAAGTTGTTCAGCATCATCAATTTAGTAAGAAAAGACATCTTGCGCCCATTAATACTTAAAACATAATGTAGAAAATGAACATTTGTTTGATCAGGATTTCGAAAATTGTCATGTCATAAAGAGTGGAAGAAAGAAATTGAGACACTTCCCTATCTTCACTATCATTTATTTATGTTGCTGAAAATGCTCTCCATTAGCCACTATACACATTTGCACTCTGGACTGGATTCTCTGGCCTTTACGAACTTCGCTCGCGCTTCACGACGCCATACTGTTGAAAATCAAGACCAAACAAATGTTCATTTTTTACATTCTGTTTTGGGTATTTATGTGCACAAGGTGTCTTTTCTTACTAAATCGATTCTTACTAAGCTGAACCACTTTGTAATTGACTTTTTTCCCGTATCTCGTACCGTTTTTAAGATAAAAACGCTAATTCCAAAATTTGCCAATAGATGGCATTGTAAGTTGTCTTATCGAGTAGCGCATAGCGTTTTTACTATACCTAGAGACCAATTTTATGGCCTAATCTGTCACCGTTTAGAAGTTAAAGGGGGGGGCGTGTAATGGATATAGGTGGGAGCCCTGTATATCTAAAGAAACGCACACACACACACGCATATATCAGGAATTCCTCTGGCAGACACTTAACCCTTTACTCCCCGATGGTTCACATAGTGGAACACCAAACTTTACTCTCTTCTAAAGCCGTCAAAACTCAGCAGAAAACTAAGCAAATAGCTTCATGTTTTACTTTTATACACTCTTTTTGATAATGTACGGCAGCATGTCACAAGCCCATGCATACCCTCGTTCCAGTGGCGTTATAAAAAAGAGCCATATTTCAGAGCCATAATTTAAAAGTCATTTTTAAATGCAAAAAAAATTGCTAGGAAAAAGAATTCTGTTATTTTATTGGCTGTACTCTAAACTATTTATTCTATATTATTTTAATTTTTTTTATACTGAAACCATAGCAATAACGAAAGATTTTCAAAAATTGTTCCACGATATGGAACACTGGGAAACTAGAGCGGTTTCTCACATTGCGCAGTAGAACGAGTGTCTCTCTCTGGCGACCTCTCTGTCTAGCTCAGGCAGTCCAAAGCGGTTCAACTTCGACCGCATACCTCGCAACAAAAGCCCTGTGTCCAAAATCCTGTGCAATCTAGCCCTCCGGTCTCCCCGTTGTTCGTCGATTGCCTGGGCAGCATTCTGGAATCCTCGAGTTTACTGTTCGGAAACTCGAGAACCTGCAATGTTGCAAAACCTGCAATATTGGTTTATGCTTTTTACAGAAGGGACTGACGTGCTTCCAAAAATACCACGAAGCAAAAAAAAAAAAGGTTAGTGAATATTTTTATGTGTAGGAACTGCTTTTGTATATAGGAACTGTAAATATTTATTCAAAATCATATATATTCAAGTTTTTTTGTTGTGTTTTTATTTGCAATCAATATTCAATATTCTTAGTGATGCGCAATTCAAGCTAAACACCAGAACAAAGGAAAAGTTTCATTTGTCCTCGTGATCAACTGTGGCTCAACGACAGATAGGCGCCAAACAGATAAACGGAAGTAGTTACATAAGGGAAAGACAATATTCAAGGTTTAGAAATAATGCAACAGAATTAATACTGGAGGGGCTTTATTCGAACATATTGTGAGTGTGTGTATATATATATATATATATATATATATATATATATATATATATATATATATATATATATATATATATATACATATATATATATATATATATATATATATATATATATGTACAGATGTCCTAAATTTATAAATCTCTAACTGAGCAATAAACAATCATCATCCTTTTTCTCAATATCTTACAACATCTACATTGATATTTTGCGCCTTTGCCATAAATAAATGAAACTACTATTGAAAATCATTTATCTTGTAATATTGCTTTCATGTAATCAATTTATAATGTTCCTCGTGTTGCAATCCATTCATTTTATGGCATATGACGAAGCATAAATTTTCTTATTAGGAAAGTAATTTGAACAAGCATCATGCAATTCTGAGTTAAAGTAATATTTGATGGGTAAATCGATTCAGTTGATGTTTTCTTAATATGATATCCATTGTTATACCAATTAAGTGTATAGAAACTTAAGCCTTACAAACTCTGAGAGCTATTAAGATTAATAAGAAAAGACAGAGCACGTTAAAAGAACTAAGATAAAACTATACTGTTTTTATGTTTCCAGATGCTTTACTATTCCTATTACTCTAATAATGAATACAAATTAAAACAAATCACAGTAATTAGTATTTGGTTTAATGCTTATACTAACGAAAATAAAAAAATACTTGAAAAGTTTATGATTTGTTTTAGTAATTTAATTTCCTGATGCGTGAAATCGATGAATTTCACGCATCGAAGTCCTAAAGCAATAAATACTTTTGCATACCGCGTGGGAAAAACACGACCATAATGTCAGTTGTCACTACAAACGTCCCTGTCACACTCTCAATGTTACATTTTCCTTTTGTCAATACTCTGAATAGATGATTTTTAACAGTATTCAGTAACAATAAACTCTGTTGCGAATCGAATGATGGATTGTGTGGATGGAGTTCAACTGGCACTCATCGATATCCCGTGATCCCCGAAGAACGATGTAAAAATTTGTTGTTTATGCTTTAACTTGGCTTGCTAGGTTTTGATATGAATGGATCACATCTTGGCAGTGCTCGCCAGGTTTCA
Organism: Dolomedes plantarius; assembly: GCA_907164885.2. Lineage (NCBI taxonomy): Eukaryota > Metazoa > Arthropoda > Arachnida > Araneae > Dolomedidae > Dolomedes > Dolomedes plantarius. The sequence goes on along the minus strand of OU015496.1, from coordinate 28,380,571 downwards.
TTAATTATAGTCGGTAATAATTTCAGTCTAATTTTAATTGTTATATGTTTTGTTATGTTCTGTGTTAAATAAAGGTATAAAACGACCATCAAGGACCATTACGGAATATTTGGCATCTTACTCATTTCGTATTCTAGGATATTTCTTTTCATTTTCTTCAAAATCCATTAATTGAAGTTTACATATAAAATAGATTCTAGAAAATGTCAATACGTCTATGTGGAAATATAACTAAAATTAAATAATTCAACAGAGCAAGGCAATTATTATTTGTGTTCTTTAGGATTGTATGTGTACTTGCATTTATGGTGCTTTGAGTCCTAAGTGCAATATGTCCGTGTACTTTTACTTCATTTGACTATCTGTTTCAATGGGGATCTCGGGGCCTTGGGATGTCTTTTGGTTAGACTTGCAACCTATTCAGAAAGCACCCCCTTGAGGTAACTGATTTGGTTAAGCCTCCTGATGACGAGACCAGTCGGTTACCTCGATATTTGGTTTAGTTCCGTTACTGCTGCGGAATCTTGCCTTATGGTGCGTTTAGTCCTAAGTGCGTGATTTCTGTTTGTATTTGTCTGCATTCTTACAGTTAATAATTGTCTTGCTCTGTTGAATTATATATTTTTATTTATAGTTGTCCATTTTCAATATGAGGATTTGTTGAAACTGCGCAAGACCTTATTGAAAAGTTAAAATTTTCAACGCTAGGGTAAATTTTCAGTTAATTAGTTCGGAAGTCTATGCCCTCTTTATAAGTTTTAGTTCGTGTATTTTTGTTTACATTGTTGTATTTTCTATGTAGAGAACTTCACCTTGAAGTAGAAAATATTGGTTCGTTGTAAATGAAAAACTAAAAAATAATTACAAGATAAAAAGACTTTTTTATATACCATGATTTTAAATGTTCTGTTGAATCATATAAATTTGACAATTCTATGTATTAATAAATACTTTTTAAAAAATTTTTGAGGTATTATCCCATCAACTTCAAAGAAAATGAAGTTAATTGGAAGTTAACTCGCGTTTAACTTTTCGTTCCCGTCCCGGCCGATAAATGGCTACACCAGTCTACAAAACAAAATTAACTGAAAATGAATTCAATCATGCTTAAAGATAGCTAAAATTATTAAAATAATTGCACTGTCATCATGTTTTGAGCTATTCTAAAAGTTTCAAATGTCTAGCTAGTCGGGAAGTTAGTTAAAAATCAATTGCAAGATTCGTACTGGACAAACACACACACAAACAAACAAGAAAGCGAGTTAACAAAAACATGGTAATAATTATATATCAGGATAAAATAAATTATTTGAATAAGAACAATCTAATCAAATGAAATCAAATAATTTCTTACGGTAGAAGTATTTTTTTCACTTATTATAGTACATTATTATCAATAACTATATTGTTAAAAAGTATATGCATGTACTATGAGAGATAAATATAACTGCAATTAAACTTGTGAGCTTATTCTTTTATTGAAAATTACTGCTGAGGGTAAGTATTTCATTATTTTAACTATATAATAATGCAAATTAATAATTCCAATTTCGCGTTATATTTTCTTCACAGCACTTTTGTACATATGTTAAGAATTTTTTTTCCTGCTGCACAGAACATGCAAAGGAGAAAATCTCATGTAAAGCCGTAAATCTTGCCGTTTTTTAAAATTTTATACGGCGACTTAATTTTAAGCCGTTGGAAATTGAGACGAGCTTTTTAAAACTCTATTATTTCGGCTTCTAGGTAAAGCAAAAAAAAAAGAGTAGTTTTTAAATTACAGTCCTTTCAAACTTAAATTTGGGATCAACAAACACGGCGATAGAGATCCGATCCCCTTTTAGAAGAGATATACTTTTATTTTCCTTTTTCGAATGAGAATGCTCTTGCTTTGGAAAGATAAGATTACTGTTAGTAGTTAGTAATATAAAACTGATAAATCTTTAATCCACGTGCCATTGTGTTGGAATTATAGAAATCTGTGAGGATAGAGAGTTTTGCACACGAATCAGTTAGAAAAGTTTTTGTGGCGTATTGGATAACTTTCTTACAGTGAAAATAACATTAAAATTTAGAAATTTTGTTCTCATGAAAACCCTATGTGGGAGTTTCTGTCTACGAGAGCAGTAATTATAATATATAATTAAAACTTGGAAAAGTATTTTAGACTTAAATTATCAATATGAATGCGTGGGCATTCTTCAATAGTTGATTCCTACTAAAACTGTAAATTTTAAATTGAATTTTGTTTTAGCATGGTGTGTTTCTAATAAATTAGAAATATCTTAGATTTAAAAAATCAATAGATGGATATAAGTAAAACGATTTCTTTTTATAGTGTTGTTTATTTTATAAAATATCTGTGTTAAATTTATTTTTTCACATTTTCCCAATAACGGAGAAAAAGTATTAAAATTTTCATTTTGTTTTATACATTTCATTTTGCTGTTTTAACGATCTTAGAAAACTTTCTGCGAATGACTCTCTGTCTTTCAACATCTAAATGAGTTTAACAAACTTTCCAGGCTTTACTATAGTTGTTCTTTTAAAGCAGTCAAGTATAATGTATTATAGTATATAAAACAGTTCCGTAATCGACTGACTGACAGATAACGCACAGACCAAACCGCTGGACCTAAAGGGATGACATTTTACATGGTGATTCTTCTTATAGTGTATGAATGCACTATGAAAGATTTTTGAAAAATTCTTCTTAAATTTTTTAAAAATGAAATTTTTAAGCTATTTTGTAACTTTTTAAAGTTTGCATTTAAAATAATAATCTGGGGGTTATAAAATTGATATCACGAGAAATATCATAAAAATTCCTTTAAAGTGAAATATTTTTCGAATCTTTACCTCCGTTCTCTAATTTTTTGTGAATTTTTAAAACTTAATTTTTAGAATTTAATTTATTAAATGCTGATCACGTGGTTTCTTTTCTTTTTGAGAAACTTTAAATTAATTTAGCTTCCCGTTCATAACAATGAAATAAATTGACAAAAAAAATATTGAAATACGGTAAAAGATAAAATTTAACCTCTAGACTAAATGATATGGAAGCTTTTTAAGAATTTAATTCAAATTAGCATGTTTAATACATATTAAACATACAAATTAATTGCATACTGTAGAAGTGAAAATGGTATAATTCCCCACAGTGTGTGAACAATAAAGAATGTATTATAAAGGATGCAGAGGCAGGGGTAAATATAGGATTGTAAACCAATAAAAAATAGAAGAATAGCTGTCGGTGTGGCCAGTGATAGCGATCTGAAGTCTAAATTTTACAAGATGGATGGTCGTAATTGTATGGCCCACAGTAAAAAAGTCAGATAAGAAGAGTCAAAGTTGTTTTGCAAAATAAAAGTATGTTGGGGGAGATACTACATAGACTATGGACAGAGGCGACAGAGGCGGTGTAATAAAGAACCAATTAGGGGTAGGAACCACTGAAAGAAAAACAGCCCACTGCCCAATGAAAGTGAGGGGCGTGCCAGAATGGCCCCCCTGTAAACGGACAACAGCTCCGCTAAGGACGGAAGGAATCGGAAAAGAAGGAGACGGATTTTAGATTGGGTTCCTGAGAGGTAGATGTCAGAGACTCTCGTCTGCCCCATAGCCTTGGAGAGGTGCGAATATCCCGCCAAGGTGTTCCTACACTGGAGATGATACTGGGTCCCGGTCGCCGATTCTACGATCATCGCTGCATACATCCGTTATAGTAAGTGCCTCCCCGATAGACTCTAAAAATCATATTTGACTCTATAGTTTGCCTCTGCTTCTGGGTACCTTATGTCAAAATTGTTAATATGATACGGATTGTTATATTAATTGCTCTGACAAGTTAATTCAAATTTGGGTTATCCAATATATGTATGTTTAAGGTCAATGCGTTGTATTCCTTGCTTGTTCCAACCCATGCATGCATTCATTGATTCTAGGTAATTGACACCTACACATACATTGACAGTTGTTTTATTTGAATATTTTCTTTTACATTATTTTGCTATAAAAATATCCGTTACGATTTTTTTATCGATATATTTTTTTTTGGCATTAGTTGCATACGTTGACGGTTGTATTTAATTTGAATGTACTTAGTAGCAAATCATGGGTATTCAGCTAGTGCATTATAAATTTTCAATATAATTATTTTTAGAGGACGTTTTAAAACGGATTCGACAGGCTTCAAACTACGAGAAAAGTTTACGTTGGGAATATAGTTATTTATTGGTGTCCTGAAATTATCATAATTGTAATAAAAAGTTGTTGTTGTTGTTGTTGTTGTTGTTTCTAATGCCCCATCGCCGGAAGTTTCAAAGCAGGTCCATATAGCCTTCGAGCTTAAGTGTGCAGCTCCAGTTTATATAACACCACCAGGGTCGGAGTCCGTCTTAGCTAGTTGCCACCTCAATTTTGAACGAGCACCCCCAGGGGCGACAACTGGGAGGAAGGGATCACATCCACTCCCTTCTTCTCTGACCTCATAGAGGGACTTTCCTGTTAACGGATTTAACATGCTCATATCCGGTGTAGACACGGAGGTATTTAATGTCGCGTGTCGGTATTCGATCGGAGCACCCTCAATACCGAAAGCCGGCGCGCTACCACAAGGCTACCTCGAGCCCCAATAATAAGTTAATTAAGCTAGTTAAGAGAGGAGCAAATCAATTTTTATCCCGTTACAGTTACCGCTTGGTACGTGATTTCAGCGCATTGGCGACGTTTTTCCGTGTAAATATGTCTGTCTTCACTACGCAAGAAAAATAATACACATAAAAAGAACATTGAACAAAATAGAAAACATAGGAGTACCAGAAGATGTGTTTTTATAGATTTCATATGTTCTTTTCTGTAAATACCCATAGGAAGTTGACATTTTCCCTTTACTGTCTTTGAATATAAATATTTGAAATTCAATTTCCCTTCGCATGCATGCACAGCTCTTTTTCATTGATAATTAAATAAATTCCCGAAGTACCTTTTGTTTATTATTTATGATCCCATTTTTACATATTAACGATATTACTATCGATTAATCACAGAAATAAGATGGCCATGATTTATGTATGCCTCGTGTAATGTAAAGCATCAAGATATAAAAGTAAATCCATGTTATGTTTTTATGATGCTTATTTTATTTCGGTAACCAGTCATTTAACTGCAGGCTATAATATGATCCCATAATTCAACGACAATGAAGAAAGTTGAATAAATTTTACCCGTTAGCTTAACATACGTAAAGCTGTATACATTTAAATGCCAATCCACGAATGAATATTACTTAAGTTATCTCTTCTCACAGCAGTCTGCAGATTGATAGACGGAACTGGTTAAATTAGACAATAATAGTTTAAAAGGAAAATTAGGTTTGGTTGAAGCTTTTCCGGATTTAAGTGAAACGCGGAAAAGCGCTCGTAAATTTGATTTCATTGTTGCAAATTTTGTTTACTATCTCATTTGGTTAAAGTAATTTAGAAAGTGGAGTTCAATTTTTTTTTCATCAAAACATAGACTAATTTTGTTTTAACTATTGCTGCTCAGTCATACATTAACGTCAGCAAAGCCTTCTAATTAGAATATTTCATAGCTATTTAGAAAGAAAATATCTCAAAAATATATTTCATTTATTCGTAATCATCGTTAGAGAAAAATCTTTGTTAATTTTTATTTCTTTAATGATAAAATTATTTCCGCATTTCTAGTTTCCAGTTTTATGTATTTTAACGTATTTTGATTTACATAAAAAATTAATCAAAGATAAATGATTCTTTGCAACTCTTTTTAAATGAGAAAAGGAGTTGGATTAATAATCAATTTCAGTTTCAATAATACATCGAACCATAATTACTGTTTCATAGGAAGTAAATATTTAAAAACTATTTGTCTAACTAAAAGTTTCGTAAAAGAGGGAGAGTAAACCTGAAATTGAAAGAATAGCCATAACTATCGCATTTATCAGTCTGTGAAGTTAGAATGGTAAAGTTATATTTTATTTTTTCCCTTGAGTTATTCTATCACTTTGAAAAAAAAAATTCTAATATTCTATTACAATTCCGCCCAGAATGACGCCACATACAGCTAAATGCATATGGTAACATAAAGTGAACAAAGTGAGAAAAGACCAAATAACAAAATAATTTTTATCACAAGACACTTGACATTTTCATTCTGTAGTGAATAGTTTTGGGTGAACGTATTCAATTCAATGTTAGTGTTCGGTAGTGCACTTTTACTTTTCTTGCCATGCTTCTGGTTGATACCAGATTAGGGTTTTCGGTTTTGAGCAACTTTTTTAAGACCCGTGTTTTGGGTTTGACGGGTTTTTTTTAATTTAAAACCCTGTTTTTCCCGGGTTTACTTGATTGGTTCCAGGGAGTCGATAGCAAAGAACTAAAATAATAAATAATTCATATAGAGCATTTAATTTATTTCAGAATTTCAAATATAAAAAATAACAGTAAATAAATTTAATGTTAATAAACATATACATATATGTATAACATAAATAAAACTAGTACAAATATCTCATTTTTTATAAAACTGCCTTACAACCATCATTGCACTCAACGTATTATCATTGAGTCGGCTTCTGAGTTTATTAGCAAAGATACACATTACAGAAAATGCTCATTCTGCTTCCACCGAAGTTTGTAGAATTGTTGTCAAAGACCTGAAAAATTTTTATCTAGCATTTCAGGTCGGCGTTTTGCTACACTCATTAACAACTCAATTTCTTTTCTTATAATATATGAACCAAATTTTGATTTTTTATTTTCCTTATTATCATTCTCCTGCAGAAACATACTAAGCTCATCAGATAGGGACATTTGTTTAGTACAAGCACCAATACTCGTAGCATCATCTTCAATTCCATCTTTAACTCCCACCTCAACTGCTACTTCTGGTTCAGAATATGAGCCATTATCATTTACGTTGAATAATCGTTTTATTGAGGTTGTAACCAGATCAAATATTTTATTTTTAAACATTTTACTACCAAACTCATCATATGATTGATCTTGGTTCCAAATTAAGGAATATAATTGGCATTCTACTGTATTAGATAAATAACTAATTCCCCGGATTTACATTAAAAATTCTCCGGGTTTCGGGTTCGTAAAATCTTTGAAAATCCCGGGTTTTCGGGTTCGGGGAAACATGGGTCAAAATCCCTATACCAGATCTAGTCTCGGAGTCCAGCGGTGATGTATCCGCCGCTCATTGTTAATAAAGAACAGTATATCAACGGAAGTTTGTGCTTAATATTTTTCACTTAAAACAGTCCATTCAAGCGCATCGCATCTCCAATAGTTAGTGAGATTTCCAATGCACCGGACAGGGTCTGACGTAGCTGCTAAGGCTTTCCATGTTGAATTCCGTGCCAGCGAGAAACAAATACTATTACTGAGGTTTAAAAGCATTTATGGAAAGTGTGCGTTGTCTCTACTGAAACATGAACTGCATGGGTCCTTCAATGGTACGTTAAAACACCGTGCCATCTAGAGGACAAAAATTGTCTCCAGTCAGATGGGATGCACATGATGCAGGAAACTTACTCATTTCATTTTTTATATGATGAACTAGCTGAAAACCCGCGCTTCGCTACGGAGTACATTCAAATTAAATACAATGGTCAGTGTATGCAAATAATGCCAAAAAAATAAATATATATATTTATAATAAATGCAACGATCTATGTATACAATTGATGTAAAAAAAAAAAAATATATATATATATATATATATATATAAATCGTAAGGGATATTTATTTTTTTTTTGATAATATCCAATCGTCTGCTGCATTAGAAAGAAAAAAAAAATATTTTTTTTGTCTATTTAGTTGTTATGACCGTGACGATAATTTATTTAAAGTACCAGAAAATGAAATCACGTGAATGAAATCAGCATTTAATAAATTAAATTCTAAAAATTAATCTTTAAAAATTCCCCAAAAATTAGAAAATCGAGGTAAAGGTTGGAAAATGATTTCATTTTAAAGGGATTTTTATAATCTTTCTCGTGATATAAATTTTATAACCCTCAAATTATTATTTTAAATGCAAACTTAAAAAAAGTTACAAAAACGGCTTAAAAATTTAATTTAAAAAAATCTAAGAAGAATTTTTCGAAAATCTTTCTTAGTGCACCCCTATACCATAAGAAGAAACGCCATGCAAAATTTCATCCCTTTAGGTCCAGCGGTTTGGTCTCTGCGTCGGTGAGTCAGTCAGTCAGTGAGTCAGTCAGTCAGTTACGGAACTGACTGACTTTATATATATAGATTAAGTGAGATTTCAGATTGTAAATAATAGAGGACACACTAAATTTAGTTAAAAAGTTACCGCTATTTCTAAAGTTCAAAGTATTTTAGCAATCACTTTAAACCTCTTACCACTCTAAACTGGGAGAGCCTCCAGAAATTGATTACCGTTAGAAATAAATTAAGCATTTCTATACTTCATTTTCCTATAAAACATTTTTCAAGTTTAGTCATCGCATAATTTAACCTTAGAGAAACATTATTAAACTTACGGAAAAGTCGTGGAAAACGCACAACAGGAAATCACAGCTTATTAATACTCACAAAAAAGTAAACAAAATGGAGGGACAATGCATAATTCTGAGGATCATTAAACTCTTTGATATAAAAAGGTTTTTTTACCTGCCGATGCGAAGGAATTCAAAGAAAATAACACTTCCTCAGACCCCCCCTAAATCGTAAGGATGATAGAGTGTTGGTTTCTAGGTTAAAAGAAGCAAGTTTCACTAGCTGATGAGGGTTGCAGGACACTCCATACTTGGAAAGCTCATAAAAAATATGTTCCGTGGGAATTATGATTATCAAATGTTAACATGACTTTGAATAAACAAGGAAAGACCAATTTCCTATGGATATAGCTTTAACAAATAGAGGTGATAACACTCATTAAAGTCTACTCTTTCGCACATCCTGAGTTTTTGCGCATGAAGGCATGGCTTCTTTGGCATAGATTCGGCTCCCGTTTAAGGTTTGGTTTAGTTTCGTTTGGAGCGCTACGGTCAATTTTTTGCTACAGTAAGGGCTAATTAGACGGGGACCTACAGTTTAAAGCCGATTCCTAACGGCTACAAACATCCATACCAACAGTGGGACTGGAACCCAGAGGATCTGAACCAACCGACAGCGCCCTAGAAATTCGGCCATCACCTGGCCCCGGTTAAGATATGTCCATTCGAATCTTTCTCCTGTCAGACGATCGTTTCAAAGCATTACATTTGGGGAGATTATAGATATTAGTAGTAGCAGATAGAAACCATAACCCCTAGACAATTTATTAATATAATTACCATTAGTAATTTCCCATAGGTAAAAAAAAACATATAAATATTTCCTAATATTTAAAAATGGAAAGTCTTTATAATATTTGTGAAAATTACAAATTTATTTGAAAGTATACAAACAAAATTTAAAAATCAATGCGATTAAAAAAATACTGTAGACAAATATATTTGAAAGGAATAGTAACTAATTACGCACAAAATAAAGGTTTAAAGGATATTAAATTTTTGAGAATCTATCATCATTTTAATAACAGTGTAAAATAATCACGAGGCTTCTAATGAAAAAAAATATTTCCTCCGAAAACCGCAAAAAGAGGATTGATAAAAAATTGCTTCCCTATCAAAGATAATGGATTACATGTAAAATCATATGAGATTAATTACTGCCCCTTAGGATTCAAAATGATTAATTATTTTCGGCATTAAATAATTCCCACTAATTTTAGTTTCCGTATTATTCGAAACTGCGGGTTAATGAAGCATTTATTACAGTCTAAATGTAATGATAGGCAAACGCAAATTACAGTTAATGATACAATTATGAATAATAGAGAGGCATATTGTTTACTCCTGATTTTAAAATAAATCATTTTAATTGTAATAGCTATTTGTATATTATCCAAAACAACCATTAATCATATAAATGTAGGCATAGGGAATAAATAAATATATATATATATATATATATATGGAATATTTAAAATTTTGGCCTTAAATTCTTCTCTCTCTCTCTCATATATATATATATACTAGCTGAAAACCCGCACTTCGCTACGGAGTACATTCAAATTAAATACAGCGGTTAATATATGCAATTAATGCACAAATATATATATATACATATATATATATATATATATATATATATATATATATATATATATATATATATATATATATATATATATATATATATATATATATATATATATAATAAATACGACAATCAATGTATGCAATTGATGTAAAAAAAACAAAAAAATATATTTATAAAAAAAATCACAAGGGAAATTTTTATAGACAAAATAATGTAGAAGAAAATATTCAAATTAAATGTAATACGACATACTAAAGAATATAGTACAGTTTGAGGAACATAATATCTTTTATTGTATTTTAATATTTTTTTGGATAATGTCCAATCGTCTGCCACATTAGCAAGTAAAAAATTTTTTTTGTCTATTTAGTTGTTATGCACGTGACCATAAATTTATTTTAAAGTACCAGAAAAAGAAAACGTGATCAGCATTTAAGAAATTAAATTCTAAAAATTAATCTTTGAAAATTCCCCAAAAATCAGACAATAGAGGTAAAGATTCGAAAAAGATCTCGTTTTAAAAGAATTTTTATGATCTTTCTGGTGATATAAATTTTATAACCCTCAAATTATTTTTTTAAATGCAAACTTAAAAAAAGTTATCAAAACAGATTAAAAATTTAATTTTAAAAAATCTAAGTAGAATTTTTCAAAAATCTTTCTTAGTGCACCCCTACACTATAAGAATAATCGCCATGCAAAATTTCAGCCCTGTAGGTCCAGCGGTTTGGCCTTTGCGTTGTATGTCAGTTACGGAACTGTTTTACACACACACACACACACACACACACACATATATATATATATATATATATATATATATATATATATATATATATATTTAAAATATATATATATATATATGTATGTATGTATGTATCTATATATTCATATTTTTATAGATATACTTTGCCTATCTGTGAGAGACTGGGTTTTCAATATTATGAGCTGCAAAAACTAAATAACGATGAATACTTAACTCGGAAGATGATACTAGAGTAGCATATTTCACCAAATATTGAGTATATATTTCTGAGTTCCAGGCTCACCCTTCCCATTAATTTTTTTTAAATTTTAGTTTTATATAAATAGATGAAGTTTGTACTTTTCAGTGATTGATTATATCTCTTATAATTTTAAAAACATGCTGTTCTATAATTTCAATATTCGTTAATTTTTACCTAATTGACGTACATATTAATATTTTTAAAAAAAGTTTTAGTCACATGAGATTTGCCAAAAACAAGTACAGAAGGTAAACAAGACATATTTTTACTGTTATTATGCAAAGTAGATTTATGCCCATAATCTTCAGTTATTGTTTTTTTTTAATAGTTTGTCAAAGTTTGCTGTTTTCGTTTTTCTATTTTTTGTTAACATTTTTCTAATATTAAAAAAAAAATTTGCTCGTGATTTTTTATTTAAAGAAAGTGGGTCGCGGTCAAATCTATATATATACAGGGTGTCCCAAAATAACTCTGCATAAACTCTGCACAGCTAGATTCCTCGTTGGGAATACATAAAAACTGCCCAAAGAAGCGTTCCTGTACGATCCATAGTTTACGAGAAAAATACGAAAAACAAAGTATGACGTCACTGCCGGTGCAAGAAAAAAACACTTTATTGGACATATCAACAACAATATTTGCATATCTTTCCAGACGATAATGTTTAAAACGTCCGCCGCGCATATCGCGTCATGCATACGCGCGCGCCATGGAATGACGTTAAGCCGCCGTTGAACTGGTATTTAAAAGGCTGCATCTTGCAGCTACCGGTAGTCTTCGTATGGTGGCCATGTACTCCGTTCGTGACTACTGCGACATGTACTTGATGTAATGGAAATACATGTACTTGATGTAATCAAGTACATGTATTTCCATTACATCAAGTACTTGATGTAATACATGTACTTGATGTGATCAAGTACATGTACTTGATGTAATGATGTAATGGATGCCGATGTAATGGAAATGCCTTACGAACTGCTAGGGAGTATGCCCGTCGATATCCGTCCCGCCGTCCTCCCGATGTCAACGTCATCCGTAGGCTGGACGACAGACTGCGAAATACGGGAAGCGTCTTGCCAACAGCCGATCTTCACGATACTGGAAGACCGCGGAGCGGCCTGACGGTAGCACAGACGGATGCAATACTGCAGCGGGTAGAAGAGACGCCCGAGGTAAACACACGCGCATTAGCCCGTGAGATGACTTCGAGTAAAAGTACTGTTCACAGGCTTTCACGGTCTGAGATGCTACACCCTTTTCGGTACACAACCGTGCAAGGTCTGAAACCAGATGACTTTCAGAAACGCGTGGCCTTCTGTGAATGGCTGTTGCAGCAACAGAACACAGATAATGGTTTCATTGCACATCTCCTGTGGACTGATGAATCATGTTTCACTCGTGATGGGGTATTCAACCATCACAACAGCCATATGTGGTCCCAATGCAATCCGGCCGCAGAAACATCAGGAACGTTGGTCTCTTAACTTGTGGGCCGGCATACTCGGGGATCGCCTGCTTGGACCATATCTGTTGCCTGAACGGCTCTCGGGACAGTCGTACTTGGTGTTTCTCAATGAGGTCTTAACCGAGTTCCTCGATGACATACCATTAGCGGCAATACAGGGACTTTGGTTCCAGCATGATGGGGCTCCGGCGCATTTCTGTGCTCCTGTACGTGGTTGGCTGGATATGGAATACCCCGGAAGCTAGATCGGACGTGAGGGTCCGGTTCTATGGCCGCCATGTTCGCCAGATCTTACACCGTTGGATTTTTTCCTATCGGGCCATCTCAAGGAACTGGTGTATCGAGGCGTAGTGACAACACAAATGGACTTAGTGGCTCGTCTGCATGCTGCTTGTACTCCGGTGGACCCTGCGATGCTGCAACGTGTGATGACAGCCATTCCACGGCGTGCTCAAAACCTGCCTCGACATGCACGGTGGACACTTTGAACATCTGCTTTAAATGTTAAATCTGCTTGATATGTTCAATAAAGTGTTTTTTCGTATAGTGACGTAATACTTTGTTTTTCGTATTTTTCTCGTAAACTATGGATCGTACAGGAACGCTTCTTTGGACAGTTTTTATGTACTCCCAACGAGGAATCTAGCTGCGCATAGTTTATGCGGTCGTTTTGGGACACCCTGTATATAAGTTTGCGCACCACTGCAATAGGCTACTGGGTTTAGATGGAGGGATTATTAGTTGTATTAGTGTCCGTTAGGGAGAGTGCACGTAAAGCAAATTTTTATCTTCAAACGTCTGAATTTCGTACCTCAAATCATGGGGTCTGTTTGTGTCTTCCCGTTGAAGTCAACGGAAAGTGGAAATCATCAAGAAATAGTGAAGACAGACAGAAATTGCGTGTTTGAAGATATTTCGCCACTAGCATACTCTTCCACTGGGAGGAACCTAAGCAGGAACCTGTGATGAGGACTAAATGACTTCAGATTTGGGTTTGCTGGAGATGCATATTTTTACCATGTTTTTATTAACTTGCTTGCTTGTTTGTGTGTGTGTTTGTCAAGTACAAATCATGCAATTGATTTTTAACTAACTTCCCGACTAGAGAGACATTTGAAATTTTTTAGAATAGGTCAGAACACGATGACAATGCATTTTTTGATACTTTTAGCCCTCTTTAAGCAGAATTATATTAATTATCAGTTATTTTCAGTTAATTGTGTTTTGTAAACTAGTGCAAACATCTATTGGCCGGGACGGGAACGAAAAGTTAAACGTAAGTTAACTTCCAATTAACTTCATTTTCTTTCAAGTTGATGGGATAATTCATCAGAAAAATTTTAAAAAAGTATTTATTGATACATAGAATTGTCAAGTTTATATGATTCAACAGAAAATTTAAAAACAAGGTATATAAAAAGTTCTTGTAATTATTTACCATGTTTTTATTAACTCGCTTTCTTGTTTGTTTGTGTGTGTTTGTCCACTACAAATCGTGCAATCGATTTTTAACTAACTTCCCGACTAGCTAGACATTTGAAAGTTTTAGAATAGCTCAGAACACGATGAAAATGCAATATTTTAATGCTTTTAGCCATCTTTAAGCAGGTTTTAATTCATTTTCAGTTAATTTTGTTTTGTAGACTGGTGCAGCCATCTATCGGCCGGGACGGGAACGAAAAGTTAAACGTAAGTTAGCTTCCAATTACCTTCATTTTCTTTCAAGTTGATGGGATAGTTCATCAAAAAAATTTTTAAGTATTTATTAATACATAGAATCGTCAAGTTTATATCACTCAACAGAAAATTTAAAAACATGGTATATAAAAAGCTCTTTTTATCTTGTAATTATTACGTATGTCATTTCTCTTATGAAAACTACCTCAAGAAGAACTTTTTGCTTTTGTCAGCTGTTTGTACGACTTCGGTTGAATCTGAGGCGAAATTTTTTTTCCCTCTCTCATTTTTTACCAGATGTACAATGAATATACGCCAGTGGGGGGTTCTTCCCCGGAAGGCCTCGAAGCTATCTCGAGCCCCATCTGGAGCATTAAGAGTCTCATTAGTGCATTAGAGCATTAAGAGTCTCAATGCCCTTTGAGAATTTTTATACTGTATTGTTTGTGTTATACCAGAATACATTCTACCGATAAAATTTTGGTAAAACAAAACCTATTCTTTGCATATGGATTAGTTTTCATTTAAACGAGATCATTCTACATATTCTGAATGCACTTTCCGAAATGCGAAATAAAAAAGTAAAAAGGTAAAGTAAAAAAGTAAAAGTAAAAAAAGCCGTCTATACTAATTTTCACATATATTTACACGAATGATATTATGAGAGTGGCTGTAAATATGTCTAAATTTAAGATCCCTGTAAAGACATTCTACCCTTTAAAAAAAAATTCTGATATATCATGTGTAAAGTATAAACTAGTCATAATTGTAAATCGACATTCACACTTTTATAATCATTCTGAATTATTATAACTATGTTATAATTTTTACGAAGTTTTAAAATTTTTTATGCTATATTTTACCAAACTAATTTTAAATGTATTTGACGTGATATTTACTATTTTTTGTCGCAATCTACCAGAGGAGTTTTGAAACACTTTATAGAAGGGTCCCCATATATTTAGGCTATTTGAACTATTTCAGAAAATAACATAATCTTTAATACCTTATGTAATAACCAGGACTTGTTTAAAACTGATAGGTTTTGATCCTTCGGTTACAGAGCATCAGGAAAGGACTGCCTTCGTGGAAAAATCAAAACTGAGAGCATTTAAATATTGTATATAAAAAAGAGAATCATCATAATATTTTGGAACTCCGTGTGTTTCTCTATTGTTGGGGACATAAAAGACATTTACGTCAGCGTAAATAAAAACATAGGTAATAAGATATGGTATATGCCCCGGCGTATAATTACATAGAAAATTCTATTAATCTTAATGTTTATATCAAAGTATTAACTCGTCTTTGTTTCATGATTTGCGAATAGAAACAATCGTAGCAAATACTCTTCGACTTAGAGGAGGACTAAACTTTTAATCCAAAACGAATCGCATTCTTTACCTCGAGGGCGTTAATAAGCTGTAATTTACTAACTGATTGTCCTCGATATGTATCATGTAAGTAATACTGCAATATTGCTATTAATTCTAAACTTATTTACTTTTACTGTCATTGTTAATGTTCCTTTTATAGAATAAGGTTTTCACTTTTCTAATTTCATGAAACTAATTAAAATTATTAGTAATAGTTACTATTTATGATTTTATGAGATAAAATAGAAGATGCCATAAAATTTATGAAACATAACATATTTAATGTTTTAGCAATTTTCATGAAAATAACATACTTTTCTTATGAACAAACGTATAATTGAAAAACTAACCACAGTTTTAAGTCTATGTAATTTTAAGAAATGTTTGTCTTTAAAAAGTCTTTTTTTTAACCAATGCGGAGGCACTTCGTCTATTATACACCACAGTTTTGCTGGCCATTTTATTATGGGGGCAACATATAGGCGGACCAGCATTACCCCCTATGAAGGGACGTCACGAACGGAGACATTTTAGTGGAGCGACGCCGGGATTCGATCCTAGCACCCTCAGCATCGAAAGCCAGCCAGCTGTATCATAAGGCCACCACAGGCCTTTAAAAAGTTTTCGTGCAACAAAGTATTACCTTGAGAGTATCCATATTTCAGGATAAAGCTTTAATCCTGATATATCGCATACGTATGACATACGCATATATTACCTACAAGTTTCAGGTATAACAAACATAATTTTCAGATATATATGTTTGAGGTAAGCTAATTACCTCAAACACCTGAAATTAAGTAGATTATTAATAGTGTAAACACAGAATAATAATCTTAATATTTTTTTTAAATGAAACGAAAACACGAATACAAAATACCTGATGTTTTTATATTTTATTTCTTAATTCCAAAAGTAATTTAAAGGTTCTATTGTTATACAGTATTAAATATTATGACGTTTCGTTAATATCGAAATGCCACAACCCGTCCTGGGACATTAATTTCTGGACGTCTACTAGGCGGGAAAGGAGCCAATAAAATTCTTTTATTTCCTTAATTAAGATTAAAATATCTTCTCTAACGACTCTCAATGTTTGAAAATTTTCAAAATAAGTTAGCTTTGTAACTGATCAATAAAGTTATTTTTCATGTGTGCCATTAGTTCATTTGTATATATTGTATACATATTTTTTTTTCTTATCCGTCAAATATTACTTCACAAAAGGTTGTTCAAATTATTAGTATTAATTAAAATGTTTGTGTATGCTTAAAACATATTTGAGTATTCATGCATTAAAATGAATCAGCCATGCACATAAAGTTGGCAACCGCACTGTAATTAAAGTAAGGTAGTTATTGAAAATCTTTTAAATTTTTAAAAATGGAATAAATATTGAAAAATTATCATCAAATTCGTTTATTACAATTTAAGATATCTGCTATAGTTAATTGTAAACTGTATATTGATACTAGAAACAAAACTATGAACTTATTGTTCAGAAAAGTTTCATTTTTAGTTGTCGTTAATTAGTGGCGTTTTCTTTTATTTGGCACAGAAACAATATCATTTAATTAACGAAAATCAATACGTTTCTGACTCAGAATGAAATTTGTTTTGCCGTTTAAAGTTTTGTTAAGCTTTGTGGAAAGTTACCTTTGTCTGAAAGTAAATTCTCATACCGTGAATACAGGAAAATTAAAAGAAAAAAACTTGTCATTTTTAAAATTTAAATAGAATTCTCCTAAATGAAATGTTATTGAATGAAAATTATAGCTTTATTTTGTGTTCATTTTGTAGTCGAGATTTGTTTTTAAATTTAAAAGAATTCATAAAATGAGTTGTTTATTTAGAAAAATCGTTCTTGATTAATTATAATTCAGACATTAATTTAATTAAAATTGGAGAAATTTAATTAAATAATGAATATATATTTTTAAACCAAATGTATTTTTCACAAAAAAACACATTAATGGTATGTATCCCTTTTATAAGGGCATTTTGAAATTGTGTTTTTAATTACTTGCTCATCGAAAGTATGTATACGTAAAATTCTCGGTAGTCATATTTATCACAATAGACCAGGCAATATCTTTATCTCCTGGGTCTAAAGCAATTGCCCGGGGCAATTGCTTTAGCTCGGGGGCCGCTTTGTGGTAGCGGAGGTTAGAGGAGGGCCGTACCTTTTAAAATTATTGAATTTATTAGTTTACTTTTCATTTCAGAAAAGGTATAAATTGTATCATAAAAATAAATAAATATAAATTAAACAAAACATTTTGCATTATTTTGGGTGGCTATCTTTGGCAGTTTTTCTGACAGTTTTGGAGGGCCACAAAAAAAAAACTGTCGTGTCGCAATTTGCCCACCCCTGCAATAGAGGAAATTCATATATGATAGCATATGATTGATCTATGACCGGTATATGATCGGTATATTCACTGAGGGGACAATTTATTATGACACCTAGTCAGTACATCTTTGGACCACTTTTTACTTTCAGTACTGCTTCGATTTAGAATATTGCTATTTAGAATGGACTATATGATACGTTAGTATGTGGCTTCAGAAATCTGAGTCGATATCCGATGAACTGCTCTGTGCATTTTTTTTAAGATTTGGTGGCGCTGGATCCAGCAGCTGCCAGATCACATTTCCCTTTTCCATTGGACCACATTACCCTTTGCCATTCATTTACTGTCCAATGCTTTGATCCTGGATGAAATGGAGACATTTTATCTTGTCAGCAGCAGACAGCACTTTCGATCGTAGTTTCGGCTTGCATACCCGATACGGTGTAATAAACGGGAAACAGTAGTTTCGAATGCCATCGGATTTGGTCCCTGATTAATTATAATTTTGCGTAATGTTGCCTTCGGGATAGATTGTACATTTCTGAAACGCCCCTTTGAGCTAGATCATTTTGTAGCCACAGAGGATTATACATCTTGCGGTGAGACACTTGTTTTCGTTTGTTTCGTAGGCCACTCTTTGTATACATGAATAACAGCTCTTCTTGAAGACTTTCCACGCGAACCAGTTTCGCTGATTCTCTTTCCACTGCTTCTAGCGCTTGCAATCATTTCACGCTCAAAGTTCGTTAAATCATTTTATTTACCCATTCTCCAAAAGCAATACTCTTCAAGTGTCTATACAATTATCTAGCAATCTTTTTTTATACCAATCTCAACGTCTAGCAGTAGCAGCGTGACGTCATAGCTGATTTGCGGAGAATTGTCTGGTGGTCATAATAAATCGGCCACTGAGTTTATATGATCGAAGTCATATGATTGGTATATGATAGAATTAACTAGATTTGTAAAGGATTATACGAACATTTCTCTTCAGTTTATGAGATCGAACCAAAGAATATATTAAAATTTAAATGACATTTTGACATGTTCTTTAAAATGTCTAAAGTCTATGTCTCTGATTCGAATCTCCTTGAATTTAAAACACCATTTATCGAACAATATTTATAAAGTTATCCATTTGACATCAAACTGAAAGCATTTATCATGACTTAAATCAATCTGATAATAAAAACTTCTTATATTTGGGCTCTAGAAAACTATTGAGAGCGGAAATAAAAGTGGAACTAAATTAAATAAATATTAATATGTTACTTTTCACAGTTGAATAATTGTAAATTACTTACTATATTTTGACACATTTAATGGTTTTAGAATAAAAAATTTCAGCCACTGATATTCATAGCTGTGTTAAACGACATGCTCACTAACAACTGCCATACTCCTATGTAGTAGTAACGGGAAGGCTTCTAGATAATCTACAATCAGAAAAAAAAGGACGGCGACAATAATTTTTTCGATCTAATCAATAGATCATCATCATGCCAAGGAACCTTGGTAGGATTGTCACCGTGAACTATTCACAAATGCCATAGTGATAATCACGACAATGTCCGGATGATGATTTATTAATTAGATCGCAAAAAATGTTGCAGCCCTTTCTATTTAATTGTCTTGTTGTGGTCTGATCTTGACATGTGTTTGGCGCAGCTTGTCCTTTCTGCACCTTGCTCCATTAAACTTTAACAAACTAACCAACTAGTTGATAGTCTAATATCTAGAATCCTTCTTGTTTAATAGAAATATAAATAGAAAATATAAATAAGAAATTAGACAATATAAATTAATTCCTAGAAACTTTTTATGATTCTATATTGCATACTGATCACTTGAAAAATAATTTCTTTTAAATTTTCATTAAAAAATTATTTATTAAGATCGAAAAATACCCTAAGCTGAAAATTTTTACTCTAATTCTTATTCACTACTGCGGTGTAGATTTTGATGGGAAAATTATAAATGATGAAGAGTACACGTTAAAAATAACATTTCTTATTTCAACATTAATCATAAATTCTCATCAGTATTTATGGTGCAAAAGGTTTGTCTTTAAAAGAACGCACCATTATTCAAAAACAAAACTGCCCACATACCAATGAATATGCAATCAGTTTCTGACTATAAATAGATGCTTAATTTCTGCAAATAAATGCAGTATCCACAAGCAAGGAACATAATGCTATTTATCAAACGAAAACAAAATTCTCATTCTATCAGATGCAATTCTAGCATCCAAAGATTTATTTACCTCTCACGAGAAAAATGCATTCCGTCAACAAACATATTCAAGAATGACAAATGGTAAAAAATTTTAAATTCCCGAGAAATATGTTCGATAAAATATATTTATTGAAATTTGTAAAGACATATTTGCGGAGGAAGCATGCAATATAAATTTTTCTGAATATGTAATGAATTTTAATACGATAAAATATGTGTAGATTTCTTAATGTTCTATTATATATTTTTTTTATTATTGGTTGCTTAATTGTAAGATAAGATTCATCGAATATAACATTTGCAAGCTTTTCATTATAAATCATTTTTGTATAATTAATAAATGCAAATTTATAAATTACATTTAATATACAAATCACAGATTAAAATTCTATTTATACTGAAAGAGAACAAAATAAGTTCATACTAAAGTGTTTATGAATTTTAATATATAATATAACTACGTGCATATTTGATATAAATTATATTTACGAGCGTAGTTTATATAGCTTATATTTCTTTACTTAAATCATTACTTGGTAAAGGAATATTAATAAATTACCTTGAAAAAGTGAGAAACGCAAGAACATGTCTATGATAATAAAGGAGGATTTATATTATATCTAAAAGAAACGTACTTACCATACTTTTTTTAAAGTATTATAGTTAGGTTGGAAATATTACACATTTATATCATTATGGAATAAGATTGATGCTAACATATATTACAATAAATGATTATTTTGTAACAGTAATGGTCTAAATTGACTATTGCGGTGTTCCAAACCATCTCAACTGTAATAAGGATTGTAGATTAAAATATTAAATATATTATTTAAAATTAAAAACACTACTACTACAATATAATCATAACAACGTAAAAAGATATAAACAAAATGGTAACTATTCATGTTAGAAATATTATTCACATTAGAGAACAGAGAAATTTAAAATCATTTATATACAAGATGAGTTAAAAAGGACCGATCTTTTTAGATAGAGAGACAACAGGGGTTTAGTGTGCGCTGCGGCTACTGTAAAAAATATATATATACTACTACCACATTTAGGAATTTCACACGAAGACTAACTCTTGGGAACTCAAAAGAGTTTTATAAACAGTCCTATGGTACGAATAATACAGGGTGTCCGGTCTAAAGATATCCAAAAGTTATGATTTATTTTTTAGGAACTAACCATTAGAATTTTAAAAGAAATTTATTTAAATAGTAAGAACATCTCACAAAGTTTTAATATCAATCATAGATTTCGAACATAGTATCATAGATTTCAATGTGTGCACCTTTTATAGCACGACTAATGTCTAAATAGTAATCCAATTTTCTCCAAGTGTTTCGTAGCATATCAGAAGTTATTAGACTTTTTTGATTGTGGATTCATTAAATCCGTTGTATATAAACAAAAAATTGAAACTATGGAGGAGTTGAAGAAGCGTATCATTCAAGCAATTCGTGTAATAACTCCTGATATGCTACGAAACACTTGGAGAAAACTGGATTGCCATTTAGACGTTTGTCATGGTACAAAAGGTGCACACATCGAAATCTATATTATTATGATTGAAATCTATAATTGATATTAAAATTTGGTAAGATGTTCTTTCTATTTAAATAATTTTTTTAATTATAATGGGTAGTTCTGTAAAAATAAGCCATAACTTTTGGATACTTTTAGCCCGGACACACTCTATATACAACATTATTTACACTATACATTGAATTGCCGTGGCCATGATACGGCGGTACTTAATTTAGCACCAAGACGTGCTTACAAAATCTCTACACGAAGAGATTGTTTCTACACGACATTTGCGTATCTCCACACACGACTCAAGACAAAGGGAGGATACTGGGGTAACGCTACCAAAGCGAACGTGTGCGGGACAGTGGTCAATGGGATCCCGTGATCCACCCTCACGGCCCCGTCCCCCATTCAACCCCAAATATTCAACAGCTACTGAACCTGTCTAGCGATACGATTTACAACAACAAAGTACCATTTGTATCGTTCTTTTATGAGCATTAGTTATGGAGCTACATCCGCTGAATTGAGCACGTGCGCAAGCGTTTCGTCAGGATCTGAAGCAGGTTAGAGATAAATTCCTGCAGCGTTTGTTGACTGGCGATCAGAAAGAGGAAAGCGTTGAAATCAGTCAGGACCTGCTTGCTGATGCAAATTGGAATGAAAACTGCCCTATGATCATCATAACAGAAGATGATACAAAGGTTTATGATATTTAAAATTAAGATGCATTTGTTGCAGTAGGTGAGGAAAAGGTATACTCTAAAGTTTCTCAACCTTTTTCCGACCGTGGCCCCCTATAGGAACTTTCTATTTCACCGTGGCTTCTCTGTGTTACGAGGGGTAAGGTTACAACTATTACAACTTTATTTTTGTAATTTAAACATGTCTTATTTATAATTTTTAGAATTTATGCAGCATATAATTACATAAAAATTCACATTTTAAGTATATTTTGATCAGTGTGACCCTTGCACTTGAGGACCAAATGCAAACTTTTATAACCGGTTCTATTTATGTGAGGAATGACAGAAGATCACCCCTGTCCATAACATTTGAGAGATTTCGCGTTTGGTTGAGTAAATAACTCAACAGATTGACACCTGGTGCTACCGAATAAGAAGTAGGAAAAGACAGGAAAAACAATTTTTCTTTACTACAGAGTTGAGGGGGAAATTTTGATATTGTACACTTTTTGCGAAAATGGTGTTTTTCTTAGCTTAAAGTTACTTTGGCTTCTATGTCCCTCTGCAGCTCCATGAGTGCTTCATTCAAAGAAACGTCAACTTCAGAAGCATTCACAACAAAAGGCTCAGGTACCCAGGCTGTAATATCCATATCCTGTAGATGTCCTTACATGGAAACGAACTTCTATATCATATTTCATTTTACCTACATACACAATTTTTTTCATAATCTTCCAGTTCATCACTAACTGCTAGCAAAGAAGAAAACTGGGCGTATTTAACAACTGTATGATACCCTACGCTGTCCTTTGCTTCTCTCTGGGGTCCCTTAGGCATGGAACCCTTCTGACGCGATTTTCACCTGTGGTCCCTCTGGTATAACCTAAGGCTCCGAGGTGGCCGTATGGACCTCGGTTGAGAACCGCTGGTCTACTCGACTTAAATAAACATAGATGGATCGCTCCAGGATAAAGGTGCTGTTGGTTGTGTTTTTTTTTTGTTGGAAATGCATCATCTTCATGAATTTTTGCCATGTCATCAAATGATAAACAGTTCTGCTAGGATGTTTTAGTGCTTGCGAAGATATCGTCACAGGAAGGCGCCTGAATAGGGAGAAAAACATACCTGGATGCTGCACTACGACAGTGTCCCAGTTCACCCGTCGTTCCTTATCCGCAGATATCCGGAGAAACATCAGACATCAGTTATAGTTCATCAACTCTATTTTCCAAATTTAGCTCCAACAGACTTTTTCTGTTTACAAAACTTAAAACCACTTTGAAAGGACGTCGTTTTAATTCATAGAGGAGATGCAGAAGAATGCAATAAAAGAACAGCGCGCCATCAGAGAATGACAATCATTTCAACTATTGAAAAGACGTTAAGAACGACGTATCAATAGTTGAAAGGATTACTCTGAAGAGGACAGTAATTAATATGTTGTAAAATGAGCAGTAAAGTCTTAACAACAACAATAATAACAAAAGTTCGACCTTTTTTTAAAACACATCTCGTGTATGTATATATATATATATATATATATATACAGTGGCATCTCGATCTATCGTTTTCGAAGGGACCGACTGAAATGAACGATAAATGCGGGAAAACGATAGATGCGGAAACATAACAAAGCAATATGATCGTTGGGACAGGATAAAATGAACGACACATACGAAAAAACGATAGATCCCAAAACGATCGACCGATATTCCACTGTATATATATATGATATGTGTGTGTGTGTGTTTGTTTGTGTATGTGTGTGTGTGTGTGTGTGTGTGTGGGCGTGTGTGTGTGTAATATACCCATTACATCACGTCCTTAAATTATAACCTGAAAAGAAAAACTAGCTCATATTTACATGGCTGGAGCTAGACTCAGCCTGAAAGGAACAAAATTAAATTTGGAAGCAGTCAGGTCGAATCGTTTATTTGATCGACAAAAGTACATCCGTCCATTCCAGAAGAACGGCTCTGAAAAATATCACCTTTCAACATTAATTGCGAGAGGGCGAAAAAAATATGTGACTATTATTTGTAGGGTCAGCAGATATTGGGTCTCGCGAATCTGACCCATTCCTGAATTCAGAGATATACACGTGTAGAAATGCAAAGGCATGCGATTCATGGAAAGTTTTGTGGCTAAGGGTTTTAAAGCGATAAATTAATATTACTGGGGATTGGATTTAGGAAAGCGAGTTTAAATACTAGAATGGATGGCATAATATTTAAGATATTACATATATATACACACACACACACACACACACATATATATATATATATATGTGTGTGTGTGTGTGATAATATTACTAACTACCTATAATCCCCCATTCTGTACTTCATCTCTGCCATGGTAAACAGTCCTTCTTGTCTTGACGTAAACGCTTCGCCTTCCCACATACTAACTTCCTCCGCCAATTCTGGCAACCTCTCTGACCTATTTCTATTTTGGCGCTTTTTGGGGGGAGACGCTGGACTGACAAGAAGCGAATAAGATGTTTTGCTTTACTGTTTAATAAATTAGTTTGTTTCTGAAGCTAACTCTATTATTTTCCGGCCACAATGCAAGCTACATTTTCATGAGATGTCCATCCGGACATTTCATATATATATATATATATATATATATATATACAGAGAGAGAGAGAGATGTTTAATTTCTGCAAATGAATTTTACTATTTATAGGCAATGGCAATAGGCAATTTCCCCGTCAATGCCACGTGGGAAATAATATGCCCTGACTAGTGATTCGTTAGTCAGTAAAGAACAAGGTAAACCCACGTAAAACCTAATGCTCTCAGTAAACAGGCTGCAAACCTTATGATTCCTGCAAATGTTTATGTAACAGAATATTGTCCTGGATGAACGTGGATCATCCTGTGAAATATCCTCTATTATTAAATCATGAAAGACAGTTTGTAATAGTCTAGATAGTTTTGGTTTGAAATGACTGGATACATTTGTTAAAGTATCAAATATAGCTCATATATTTAGAGGGCAACTGAATATTCTAAAAATTTTCTTACGATAAATGGCATAGTAATCCATCATAAAAGAATTTGTTTAAAATGTATTTCACATCATATATCTAAAAAACGTTATTATAAAATAAACAATAGGCTTTGAATAATAAAGATGAGTTAATAAGGTAGACGAGATAAATAATCTTATTATTATTATTAGGTTATATATGTCAAAATGGAGGAAACGTGTATTTAGGTACGAATCTGGTTCCCAATCTGGTCCCAATGTAACATTGGGCTTCTTTTTTCATATCCTTCTGAAATCCTAATATTGTAGTTTAAAACCCATGCATGGATTTATTAAATTATTTTATTTCAAGACTTATAATAATGGCAAGAAAATAGACAGGTAAAAGTGGATATGAATACATGCTTTTTCTAGCTAAACAACTACAGCACGGTTGAAATTAGAAATCTGGTTAACACATACATGTGCTATACATAGTTTACAGAACTTACAGAAGTTAGAGAGTTTACAGAGTTTTCATAATCGGCCATTTGTTTGCGCTATCATGACTTTTTTTCTCATTCTTTATATTTCGTTACGTGGCTTCAACATTTAAAATGTGCACCAGGAGTACACCGATTACTAAATTTGAACTTCGAGCAACAAGGATTTCGAAAATTTAAAGATGACTAGATGTCTTTGGAGTTTTTAAGTACAGGGTGTCGGGATTAAAGGTATCAAAACTCATGAATTATTTTTACGGAATTACCCATTAGAATTTTTAAAAAATATTAATAGAAAGAACTTCTCCCCAATTTTTAATATCAATAATAGCCTTCGATCATAGTATCGTAGATTTCGATGTGTGCACCTTTTGTAGCACAACAAACGTCTAATTGTAATCCAGTTCTCTAAGTGTTTTGTAGAATATCAGGAGTTATTACACGAATTGCTTGAATGATACGCTTCTTCAACTCATCCACAGTTTAATTTTTTTGTTTATACACAACGGATTTAATGAATCCCCAAGCAAAAAAGTCTAATCTAATATAGAAATCTATGATTGATATTAAAACTTGGTGAGATGTTCTTTCTATTTAAATAATTTTTTTAAAATTCTAATGGGTAGTTCCGTAAAAATAAGTCATGAGTTTTGGATACCTTTAGCTCGGACACCCTGTATATATAATTCTTTTGTGTAAAAAATTATATATACAGGGTGTCAGTTTTATACGTTTAACCCTTAATGTGCCATGCGACAAAGTGCATCACTTGCATATCATCTTAGGTAAGAAGTGTAAAATGTTTATACTACTATAATACTCGTTGACGGATATTGTAAAGAGTACAATTATAATTTACAACTATTAAGATTAAAGCTACCGAATAATTATCATGTAGAACAATCATCGGAATAACAGCGGTTACTTCGAATATGCACAATAGACTAATTATTTTCGGCGTACCCCTCTAAGTATTTTCCTTTTTTTCCTCTAACTATTACTTCATGATTAGAACTTCTCGCTTGAAATTCTGCTGCTAGTATTTAAGCGAGATATCTGATAGATATCAAAGAAAGCATTTTCGCCGAAGTACAGCCAAATTGATTGTTTCTCGTAGAATAAAAGAAACACAGCTTCTATAATTGGATCGGCCGCGCTCAAGAGCATTGAAGCTTAGTGGCAAAGTAACTAATTGTCATTAAAACTTCTTTGAAAAGGAGCTGTATATTCATAACCTCTTATCTAAAGAAACATACGTCGTTTCCCCCCTAATAAGCGTTCCCCTTCCAAAGGGTAAACAGATTTCCCTTTTAGGCACAGAAATAATACGGATCAGAAAATTCATTATGTTTCTGCCTGAAAAGAACCATAAGGCAGTGAAGGTTTTCGATTCCATTTAAGGGTATCATAAAGTAATCTCAACAAATATAATGTTGAGCAAATTATCAATAAATCCTTTTCAAGTTTAAGTTTCGATACTATCTATGAGAGTTGTATTTAAGTACAGCGGTAAGGGAAAAATTACTTTATTCATGAGATAAATTTATTGTAAAGCTTATTTGAAAGGATCATGTCATGACCTGGTGGTTTAATGGTAAGCACTTGCTTCTAGAAATAAAAATTACTAGGTTTTATAAGTTTGGTAAACATTTCTATTTATGGGCTGATACATGCTGTACAAGAGCGGGGCTAATACCTTTCCATCTAAAACTACAATTATTTTCCTCTCATTCATATGTTTCAAGTTACATAGTATTAGTTTCATAAACTCTAGAAGTGTCACACTCATACTTACTCCACACCAACGGCGACGGAGACTAAAATCGTGTATCTTCGTTGTTGAGCATGCGTATTACAAACAAATTTTCACTCCCCCGGTTCGTCTCCGTCTCTGGTCTCTGCGGTTTCAAGTTGGAAAAAGTTCAACTTTTGTCTCTGCCGCCATGCTCGACAGCCAATCAGAATAGATAAAGAAGATTATGCGCATGCGCAAATAAATTGCCTCTCCCCTCCCCGTCTCCTAGCGGTGCGAAGGCTTTTATGACAGCCACAGAGACAGGTGGCAAAATGTGTCTGCCTTTTGTTCCTGTCGCCGTTTGTGTGGAATAAGCATCACTCAACAAGTAGTTAAACATACAGCACTACAAGATATGATTATCCACTGTTTATAGAATGCATTTCAAATACACGCACAGATCATTCCTTTTTCATGATGTTATCAAGGTACTTATCTTCCACGATTCTTCGTCAAAATATTCATTTCTAGTACTGCATGTAATCAATAAATGCTCGGAACCAAGTGTTCCAGTGCTAGGAACACACCTTCTAGCGATTATAGTTCGTTTGCATCTTCAGAAGGTTTGTCATTCAAGTATTCACCCACAACTTTTTTGGAAACTTTCTCATTATGTCCTAACTTGACGGACTATGCACAAACCGCATAGTCCGTAATCAGCAGGGTTAAAGTCTTGGGAACAACTCTCTCAATATCAAAGAATCGTGGGAACTACAAGAATTTAATTGGAATCCTTTAATTTCATTCCAGTATTATACCATTAAGTTTTCAGTAAAAATCCTTAAACAATTCTTAAGTCTACAGCCTTCCATGCAATGCTACTTTCCATCGTTACTTAAATCGTTTATAGCAATTTTGAAATAATCATCTTCATCTGCAGCTCATCTGATAATTATCGACTGGCTTGCTCTCGAAACCAATCCAGAAAGCTCAGTAACATCATGAAACTCTCATTTACGACCCTTCACAATCATTTCACCCGAGTACTTTCCGACGTTGTTCACGTCAGAGGAATGTCCAGGCCGAATTTCATTTAGTCTGTGATAACTTGAAAATTATTTAAAACCGTAAAAACTAATTCATTTTTACTGAATGCTTCAAATTCACTGCATTAGTTTTTTCAACACGTTTATCAAGTTAAAAAAATACTCAAAGCATATATACGAAGGTTGAAAATAAAGTAATGGTGACATACCCGGAAAAAACTTTTTAATGAACACACAAACAAAATTACATTACATTCCTTCAGTATAATCACCAACAAAGTCTTGTACCTTTTGCCAGATGTCAGGAAGCCGTAGGATACCGTTGGCAAGGTGTTGTGTGTTGATGTCGCCCTGTTGCAAATTGAAATGATATATTTGTTTTGGGCTTACAGGTGGCGCCACCTGGCTGC
This sequence comes from Dolomedes plantarius, assembly GCA_907164885.2. Taxonomy (NCBI): domain Eukaryota; kingdom Metazoa; phylum Arthropoda; class Arachnida; order Araneae; family Dolomedidae; genus Dolomedes; species Dolomedes plantarius. The sequence continues at coordinate 28,351,411 of OU015496.1, read as the reverse complement.
TTTGTTTTGCTCGTTGCGTGTGTATTTTCAGTTGTGCTCTTGAACGAATAAAAGCCTGAAGCTTGAATTCTTGGTGATTTAATATTTCTTGAATTCTTGGTTATATATTTCTTGAATTTCTTCAAGCCCTACTGCTCGGCTCACAGACGGCAAGTCAGGAATTCGGGTGCCTCGAAGGGGTTCTTTCAACTTAGGAAAGAGGTGGTGTCAGGGGAGTACGGAGGATGTTCCAACAACTCCCAAGACCACCGTCGCCAAGCCACCTCGATTTTAATCCCCAACCGCTGATCACTTTTTGTAAACATAATTTAGAGCGATAGAAACGACACTGTCCACTTCAACGTCACGCAGCAACCACCCCTTCTACTGGATGGACGGTTATATGTTCTCTACACCAGTGCTCCCCAACCTTTTTATTGCCGTAGACCGGTCAACGTTTGATAATTTTACCGCGGTCCGCTGAGGGGGGGAGGGGGACGTTGATTGTTTATGTTTTAGATTGTTTTGATTTAATAATTTTAATTTAATTGTACTTAAACATGCCTTCAAAATAAAATACGGTTACACCAAAAAATGAATATAAAGTGATTTAACATTTTAACTCACTAGAACGCTAGATCAATAAGAATCCTGAGCTTCTGGCCCTAAGCTGGCGGCCCGGTACCATTTGAGCTACGGACAGGTACCGGTCCACCGCCCGGGGGTTGGGGACCACTGCTCTACACAACAACAGCTCCACCTCACTCCTCCGATAGCCTGTTTAAGCATCGCCGATGCTCTACGACTTTCTGGGCTACGTTGCCACTACTTTATTTACAGCCCTCGTATTATTGTTTTACCTTCTGCAATGTCATTCAAAATATGATCGTACAAGATGCCAAACACGGAGTCTGGAAAATGGAAAATCATCTTTGGGATCTGTAACGTGGACGATTATAAGAGACTTTTGTTGATATCTCAATATAGACAAAAAATATTTCAGGTAGTCTCCTCTAACGAAACTACGGCGAGTTATTAACGTAGGATTACTTATCATTGCTTGCCTTTTTTTTCTGACACAGTTTGGTACTTTTCTGTGTTTAACTGTTTACTGCTACTGGGTTTGGCGCGCTGCCAAAATTCTAACTCGCGACGCAGGATAATTTTTTTCTCTCCGATGGATCGTTATTTAGGAACGTAATCCTACTTTAAAAATTCAAATACTTTTATTTCCAGAACCATTTTTTTAGTCTCCCTTTCTTATTCACATATTCAAAATTCTTCAATAAAATGCAGCTAAATCCTGCAAATTATATTTCTTTCAATGAGTTATACTTACTTTTAAAAGATTTGTTAACGTATTCGTTCCCTTTTAATCTCTATTTCTGCTTTAGCGATTGTATTCCAATAATTTCCTCTCACGAACATAAATTTTTATGTATTTTAATCAGATTAATACTAAAAACATTAAATAATATTCCGAATGTGTCTTCGAAAATTCATTTGAATATCTACCCTTATTCAAGATTTATTAATTTTATATTTTGCATAGTTAAACATTTTGGCATCCTTATCATACAGTTAGAATATAAAAAGATGCTAAAATGTCATTATAAGTAGACTTCTCTCAAAGAATGGAATATAAGTTGGAATATTTAACAAGTAACTACAAGGCAAGTGACCTGCGGGCACAGACGAATATGACTCTAAACCAATCGCAGAACCACAGTATTGCGTATTTTTATTCATAAAATGTATTTTTTAAAACTTTAGTTAAAACTGCACCGGAAAATTTTAATATAGACATCCCCATTAAAAATACTATGCCTCCTATGAAAAATACTCATTAATGCATTTAGGATAAACATGCTATTTAAACACGACGAATCCATTATATCCTCAAAACATACATCGCAAATTCCTTGCAAACCAGTGTAAAAACAGTTTTTACCCCTCCTATTAAACGTCAAAGAATCTCTGACAACTCCTTCTCCAGTTTTGATTTTGACACAAATACAAAGAAAACATGCAATATCCCTTTTCATGAGTCGCATTAAGAAAGAACTAATTGGAAATGCACGTTTATTAGAGTGCATTGAAATTATGAATATTGACTTTAGCCGATACATAAATATCCATTTACTCATTTTTAAAGACCATTCTAATCATTCGAAAAATGGAAGGTCTCTCCCTCTCGGAGATGAATAGGAAAATTTTGTTATCTCTGTACACAAGCATTCTTTTGATTCGCCGCAACAACCCGTGTACAGAACTCGATTTTACTCCCGAGGCTAGATTCTCACAAGATCGACCTTCTGTCCAATTATGAATATCCCCCACCGCGCATTAGTGGTAAAGCATAACACACATTTTCAATCGTTTTTAATTAGATGCCTCGATAATATTTTAAGAGTGAGTTGGAGAGAACGCACAGAGAATATATTTTTATAAAGAATAGCGATAGCACGTTTTTTTTTACATAACTCGGTAATGAATATTCATTTCATGTCGCCTCATAACTTCAGAAATTGGATGACTTAAACTAATAACGCGATTTCCAACTCTGCTAAAAATAATCTGCCGCTTCTGAAGGCAAATAAAACAAGCAATGAAACATGTCTTAAAGGTTTATAAATACTCATAATTTCGAAATATAACCTTTAACTGCACATCAAAGCATGCATAATCCCGATGCTTCACTAATTGTTCCTCCTTAGAAATAAATAGATAAAGTAAAGAACTGTCTTATTAGAAACATATACTGTTTATTAGCTAAACAAGGGGAAGTGTGCCTTTCTCTAATGGATACTAATTATTCCAAGATAAGTAGCATTGATTATTTGGAAATGAAATGAAAGCCATTTTATATCCTATGATACGGGAAAGAAAATAATGTTTCAATAAATGCACGTCATCTGATAGAGTACGTTATTGGAATGTTAAAACCCTTTTGATGAGTACTCGGGTATTTCTTCTTGAGAAGAGCTCATTAAAATGCTGTCGAGATCTGTTTCAAAGAAGAAACATCAGTCTTTCATACGGAAATATAGAACCACATTTATTAATACCATGGTCAATAATTTTCATGCAGTATTTTTCTTCTATGTATGCTTTCGAATCACTATAACTGTACATATATTTATGGCCATCCCTCTAAACGGTCATTTTAACGTAGGATTACGTTCCTTCAAAACGGTCCTCGGGAGAGCAAAATTTCGGAGGCTAAAACCGTCCGTCGTCGCGAATTATAATTTTAGCAGCACACCCAACCCAGTCATTATCGCTTGGGCAAGCAGTAAACAGTTAAACAGAAATGTACGAAAATGCGTCAAAATTTTGACATACATACGTATATGTATGTACTATATATAAATACGTACATGTATATAGATAAATATATACATAACACACACACATATATATATATATATATATACACTATATATATATATATTATATAAACACACAAAATAGGTAAGCAACTATAAGTAATTCTACTTTAATAACCCACAGTGGTTTCGTTAGAAGAGAATACCTGAATTTATTTTCGTTTGTTTGTTCAGTGCTGAATAACGTCCCTATACAGCCAATGTTATAGAAGAAACACCTTTTTGATGGCCACCCTTCAAAAGGGTCCCTTTTTAAGAAACCTTCACTGGCCGCCATAAAGAAGTTTCACTATATAACAGAAGATCGTTCGCACTTTATGAAAACAATTTTGTACTTTATTTTCGGCGTTTGCATTTAGAGATAAAAATTTGGCAGCTTCAGAATAATCGTCTGCTACTGTTTCGTTTTGATTGGAATGTAAAATAAAAGATTTATTTTGAAAATGGCTCCAAAAATTGATACACAGCTCGTAGGTTACGTAACTGCGCTTTCCGAGGAGAAATATTCGTATCCACAAAATATAAAGCGGTGTAAAAATCGCAGTTATGGCATTTAAAAAAAGGTATTTATAATATATTAAATTTGAAAGGAAAAAAAGTGTCTAACTGAAAGTAAAAATTAAAACATGACCGAGAAACCTCTTCCTAAGACTGTTCGAACCCAGTAAATATTAAGAAAGTGAAGCCCTTGATACTAAAAAAAAATCCGCCGACTCAAAGATCCATTGTATCGAAACAAGGAATGTCTTCTGGCACTGTAAGTAAAATCATTCAAAAAGATTTGAAGTTAAGAAAAGATGTTTAAACCTAACTTTTATCTGCTTTTTCAAAGCATATTGCTGAAAGAAAAAAATTGCAGAGAATTATATGAAAACACCTAGCTGCTGAAAAATAAAAATTTGTGGTAACACTCGATGAAACAAGGATGTATTTAAGTGACTGTAATAAAAAAGATCAATTTTCTATTGCTCAACTGACGGGAATGACCGTACGAAATAACTTCGTCAGTCTACAGAAAAGTTTCCAAAGGGTTTCAAGATAGTTGCAGGATTTTGTTACAACGGCAAATTAAAAATCAAAAAAGTCTCAAGTAAAATCAAAATTATTTCATTCTACTATCAGTAGAATATTTTAGAACCCATTTTTGAACCCATTTTTGAAGATGAAATTCCAGCCTTATATTGAAAGGACATTGATAAAGTTGAGCTTCATATGGACAAAGCCTCTAGTCACACGTCTAAATCAACTGTCGCTTTTTTAGCAAAGAAAGAATCAGAAACAAGAATAAAGTGTATCCCATTGAATGAAATACATGTAAAATCACCTGACGCTTCTGCAATGGACTTTTGCGCTTTCGGTTTATTAAAACGAACCTTAGGAAAATGACATCCAAGAACACTGAACGGACTTTGGAAAACTGTCCAACAGAAATAGGGTAAAATCGACATGACAGTACTAACAGCTTACTTTCACGGAAAATTCGAGCTAGAGTTATTGTTAAGAACCATGGCTATCAGGTAGAAGTAAACCGACCAAAAAATACGGCATTTATACATAAAGTTAACTATCAAAATTGTTTCCATAAAGTGCAAACGACCTTCGGTATATAATATGAAAAATATGAATCCAAGGTGAAATGAGGTTAGAAAGATTAGTAGGAGAAAGTCATTGTGTTTATTCCCCCTTCTTCTTGACCAAATGAATTACCTAAAAGAGATCTTACCATCAAATACATGAACCTCCCATCTGTAACTTCAAAGGATACCTAACTGGGGTCAGAGCTTTAAACAAAACTTACTTCAAACAAATCTCGCCTTAAAGTCATCCCTTAATCACAACTTACATACTGGTGTTCAGTCCTAATCTGGCCCAATAAAAATCCGACTTCGTCTCTAAACTCTCCGCGAGTTTTGATTTTAATCCTGTTTCACTCCAGCTTTTCTTTCTTTAGTTTGCTTCTTGTTAATTCAATTCGTCATTGTTAACTTCCCCATTTAATGATGCTTTTTTTAGAAAGCTAACATCACGTGGGCCTGGATTCGAGTAGCTGGTAAGGGTCTGTTCCCATAGAATCCGTCAACATCAGCGTTAAAATCTTTAACCAATCACATACCAATAATTGACTCATTTAACCAATCCATGCCAACGGAATCTTTAACGCTGTCGGTATCTATGTGAACATGCCATAAGGCAAGAGACGTCCCCGTGTTGCCTTCTCAAAGAGAACAATTTGGTTCAGTTAAAGGTACCATTCACATTAGATACACCATTCACAGTCGTTTGGTTTTATCTTGATAATAAAATTCACTGCAAATACATTATTATTCTCGTGCTTAGTTATAATTTTTTTTTCAATTTAACATAATACTATAGAACATAAAGATAAAGAAACCATTCTTCCATATCGAACCGTGTTAAATGGTCGCCGTAACACGAGGTATATAATCCTCGTGAAAACATTCACTTCATGTAAATTATACGCGTGTATAGTTTTATTTAATATATTTTTAGTCAAATGAATACCCAAAGTGATCCAGCTAACATCGTCCATCATCCTCGTTCGTTATTTCAGATTATTTTTAGTCAACTGAATACCCAAAGTGATCCAGCTAACATCGTGACTCAACATCGTTCGTTATTTAATATATTTTTAGTCAACTGAATACCCAAAGTGGTCCAGCTAACATCGTCTCTCAACCTCGTTCGTTATTTAATATATTTTTAGTCAGCTGAATACCCAAAGTGATCCAGCTAACATCATCCCTCAACCTCGTTCGTTATTTGACATATTTTTAGTCAGCTGAATACCCAAACTGATCCAGCTAACACCGTCCATCATCCTCGTTCGTGATAGACTGTCGTTACAAGAGCCATATCATCTTACTTCATAGTGACCTTCACTAAAAATAAATTTTTCTCGTGCATAATTTTAATCAATATTGTTTAGTAATCTTTTAAATATTAATATACATTAAAACTAGTGTGTCACGTTAAATTTCAACATACAGGAGCTGTTAACGTTGAGGTCAATGTTTTTTGAAATAAACTCTTGGCGCCTATGTCACTGAGGGAAAAATTGTCAAATGCGAACCTGCTGTCAATTTAGAAGATTGACTGCAGAACATATTATAAGATAGCAATAAGTTTCGCACATTTATGGCCCACGTTGAATAATTTTATTATAATAATTGAATAATTTTACGTAATTTTTTTATCCATTATATTGCCGTTACCGTAGTCTTTTACTGTGATTTTGGTGAATTTTGAAATCTTCGCCAAACCATGCCAAGGTGTGCCCACTTCTTTATATTTACCCATAAACGAATGCTTCGCTGTAACTACTTTAATAACATCACTTAAAGATTTTAATAGCCACAACAGTTAGGAAACTAAGCATACATTGTTAAGATTAGTCTTACTTTTAAAACTTGTCAATAAATATGGATAACGGTTATTTCTCCGGAATAATTCCATTTTATGAGTACATTATTAATAAAATCGAGATTGACCCCATATTGTTTGAAACAAATCGCCAAGCTGAAACTACCATTCAAAACAATATAGCACGAGGGCTATTCTGGAGCAAATTTTGGAAATCCACAACTCGAGAAAAGAATGCAGTTTTTCTTCTATTTTGACATATCAAAATGAATATAGCGATTACAAGAAGCTATAACTATTTAATCGAAAATAATTTATCAATAAGAATTAAACAGAATGTAAAAGGAAGTTCAAAATTTTGTATACATACTTTATAAATGTTCTATGCGACTTACCTTGGTCACACGGGCAACATCTAAGAGGTAGTCCATTTCACGCCATACGTACTGAAGAATATGTGGAGTCACCAACGCAAGCGCATTATAAATGCGCATTTTAAGTTCTCGAATTGTTTTCGGCAAAGGAAGCACATACACAAGGTCTTTCACATAACCCCATAGAAAGAAATCGCAGGGTGTCAAGTCCCCAGATCTAGGTGGCCAAGAGCAGAACACGTCGTTGGCATCTCCAGTTCGACCGAGCCAACGCTTTGGAAGATGTTGTTTTAAAATGTGCGAACCTCCATACCCGAATGTGGGGGTGCTCCATCTTGCAGAAAGATGTAATCCGTGAAATCCATATCTAGCTGTGGCATACGTATTACATTTTTCAGCATCTTTATGTGAAAGTCCTTGTGTGTGTGCTTTTTTTTGATGAAAACAATTCCAGAACTAATAATGCGCATTTATAATGCGCTTGCGTTGGTGACTCCACATATTCTTCAGAATGTATGGCGTGAAATGGACTACCTCTTAGATGTTGTCTGTGTGACCAATGGGAGTCATATAGAACATTTATAAAGTATGTAAAAAAATTTGATCTTCCTTTTACATTCTGTGTAATTCTTATCAATAAATTCTTTTCGATTAAAAATTTATATCCGTTTGTAATCGCTATATTCATTTTGAATCACCCTGTATGTTGTAAATATCACTTCATTATTAGCCATCAATAAAAACAAATACAAGATTAAAATATAATAAGATTTAAATATAATTTTTATATACTTCTCTGTTGATACAAGTACACCCAAAAATTCACACTCATGCAAAATCTACACTATGCAAATTTGTTCATAACTTTTAATAAGAGTTAAATATTCAAAGGCAGTTTAGTTTAAAATCTCCCGGCAATTCTAAATATATAGTAAAATAATGGACCCATTTTTTATACCTAACATGTAAAATAATGAATCAGCTAAGTGTTCAAAGTCCGAACAATATGATGAACTCTCGTTATTTCCCTCGATTCCTCATTCACGTTGAAATTTTTGACGAATGCATACGCTTCAGCAAAAAAAATGGAGGTTAAAATAGAGATTTGATTTCCATTGTAAATGACCATTTGAAAAACATGAGCGGGAAAGAAAATTTCCATCCATTTTCTCGAGCATTTATGTCTATTTTAGCAAGTAAACCATTTTTATGAGACAGGCAGTTGGGAAATGTTTTCTTTATTGTTTTTTGAAAAGATTATAATAAACATCAGGACGTAAAAAAATTCGCAACGGTGTTTGAACATCACATATTGAAAAACTAATGACATCATCTCTTTAAATATTAAAATATCCAAAAACTAGGATGAGACGGGAAATTTCAACATACAGAAGCTTTCAACTCCGAAGTAAATGAGTTTTGAAATAAATCTATAATTGAAAATGTAGCTAAAGACTGCTAGTGAAATTTTTTTATTAATTCTATTTTACTTGCATTGATTAATTTCTGCTAGCAGTTATTTAATTTTTTTAGGTTAATACTGCAGTTCAGGGCCAGTTTTAAAAGAAGTTTTTATTCTGCTTATAATATTCATCATTGCACATAAACCTAAATTTATTTTGAAGCAAGCAAGTTTTTACTTTTCTTATCATAAAAAAAATCATATGCATTACAGAGCGATGTATATATATATATATATATATATATGTGTGTGTGTGTGTGTGTGTGTAAGGGCGAATGTTTGATTAAAAGTGCCTTCGCTTTGGAAAAATAAATATATATATATATATATATATACCCTCGGATAGTTTCTATATTATTTTATTATTGACTAAGGTTATATAGTGTACTTATTTCTTCTTTAAAGAGAATATTTGTCTTTGATCATATTTATATAGCTTTAAGAGACCAAACTTTGATAGGAATATCGATTTCTGCCTGTTTAGAAAAATGTTTATATATAGTTGTATTTATCAATAATAGTAGTAACGTAAATCAAATCACCCATAATCTTAAATTGGTAATTTTACCAATCCATGAAAAATAAGTGATCAAAGGCATTATAAATGTGGCATTTGTTAAAATAATGTACATTAAAGACATAGAAAAATTGATTTCTAAGTCCTTACCTTCATGTGGGAAATCCATAATCATTAACTATCAACATAACCAACTCTTACCATTATAATTAAGGAAGAATGGTTTGTGTTTCAATTGCTTTAAGGCTTTTTTCTAGTTTCAAGTGCTGTTTATTAGACTTTAAGAGATTTTCATAATATTATCTTGATTAGGTCATGGGGAATAATAATTAAATTTGTTAGTAAAAAATTATTTTTATGTAAAGGAGAAAAAATTAGGAATTTTGCTAATATTAGATGCATGCTACAGAATTGATTTTACTTTTTATTCTGATCAAATATTTTAGCATGTCATGTAACTAATTTAAATAGTAAATACAATAATTTTGAAAAATATGGTATAACAGAAAAATTTCAAATACACTGGGATGTACAAAATTAAAGATATTTTCTAAACTATGCTAAATAAAGGACTGTAAAAATAAAACAATTGTTATGTTTTTATATATTAACAGTGGGATTATTTAAAGTCTCTCACTTCTCATATTAGAAGGCTCGACGAAAACTCTTTCAAACTGAGGGCTTGAGAGCCCTGTTTGAATCCCCAAAGTGTCTTTTTTTAAGCGTTCGAGAAGATCCGATGACATAATTGAAGGCCAATAGTACAAGGATTCCCGAAAGTTAATTTTCTCGTTTTGCACTCTATTGCGCAGTTTCATTTGACGATGTGTTCTTGGAAACTCTGTCCATTCCTTGTAGCCATTTCAGGTACAAACTGCTTATCGTAAGTTGAGAGTCAATAGCCTCTATGCCAGACGTACGACAGTTAAAGAGTCCCACTCACCCTAGTAAGCAAAAATCTCCTGGCACTGAAGCAGAAATTGCTGTCCTTGAACATCCAAACTCGTGCGGTGCAAGTAAGGAGCATGTGCAATATTTTTCTGGGTCCTGACTTAACCATTCTCTGTTTTTAGAAGAATGCGATCCACTTGATAAAATTTCCTTATTTTGTTGCGATGGTCTAAAGGTCTGGACGATATCTCAAAAGTCCATGTGCTTGTTGTTCGACTATCGCACCAGGCAGACGGTTGTTACAGTCGAACTCGACAACTGGGAAAAAACACTAGAAAGCTATCGAATATTCAATTAAAATCCCATATCTAAGATAACTTAACGGTAAGGACACTGAATATGCAGTTCAGAGCATGAGATTTGATTCCATCTTCTGTAATTGCAACCATTAGGAAGTGTTTCATGGAGAGATTACTCCCATAAAGCAAGTTTATCCAAAAGATTAGACTCAAACCCTACTTCCTAGAAACATAGATAGACAGTCGAAAAGGAAACACACAAATACAAATAAATTTACGCTCACCGAGCACATAATGAAGCAGCTTTTACTACACCACATGAACTTGACACACTGAAACGTTTTTTTTTTGCCCCGAATTGCACACGGCATGTATTTTATTAGTTAGAACTTGGGATTTTGAAAAGTTTTCGTTGATTTGAGCTTTAAGTTTATAAACGTTATCTACGCTGTTGAAAAGTAGATCTTTCTCATTTAATAAAGGAATACCTTTACACGCTTGCTTTAGCTATGTAATACATATAATTCATGAAAATTTAGATTGTATGGATCATTTTTCCTATAATATTGATACAAATGCATTTGTAATTACTTATTCTTAACAGGTTTGTTACTCCATATATATTGTGATGTTTCTTTCTGGATTCGCGGACATAAATTTACTCATAATCCGACAATAGCATGATCACCACTCTTAAAGGAAAACTAGTAATTCATGCATATATAAAAAGAAATGCCTTCTTAATATATTTAACCTTTGAAAGGCCAACCGCAGTGTTATAAACTTCCATTACTAGAATAATAATTATATCATTCGGAAGTCGGTTATGAAGTTGTTCTGGACATCTTCTCGGGAGGAAAACATGATCCATATCTAGCCAGCGTTCACAACACAACGATGGGATATAATTATAACACATGCGAAAATAATTTACGCTTAGTGGTAGAAATAGTTCAAATGAATAATCAAAAAGACTACCAAACAAGTTTTAAGCGATAATGAATTAGAAGCTTAGAAATTTTGTTGAATAAGTATGCATCGAAGTACTAAGAAGTTAAGAATTATTTATTTTCATTATATATACCTTTTCTTTGCTGTTATGTTTGTCATACTAGGGCTTAACAAGATGCAATTTAAAGACAATTAGAAGCTTAAAACTTTTGTTGAATAAGTATAAATCGAATTATTAAGAAGTTCAGAATTATTTATTTTCATTATACACGCCTTTTCTTTGTTGTTATGTCTGTCATACTAAGGCTTTACAAGATGCAATTTAAAGACAATTAGAAGCTTAGAACATTTGTTGAATAAGTATACATCGAAGTATTAAGAAGTTAAGAATTATTTATTTTCATTATATACACTTTTTCTTTGTTGTTATGTTTGTCATACTAGGGCTTAACAAGATGCAATTTAAAGACAATTAGAAGCTTAGAACTTTTGTTGAATAAGTATACATCGAAGTATTAAGAAGTTAAGAATTATTTATTTTCATTATATACACCTTTTCTTTGTTGTTACGTTTGTCATACTAGGACTTAACAAGATGCAATTTAAAGACAATTTCCAACAGCTTGAAACACTCATGCTAGCCACGGGGTTCAAATCTGTAGACTCTTATGAAGAGACCTTACCTGTGCTCTAAAATTATTCTTAAATATCACATCCTTAATTTCCATACTTCAAATACAAATACGTCAAAGGATAAAACTGTTGATATTTATGGGAGTTACTTTATTATGGACAACTATATAACTAGCATAATTATACAATACATTTTCATGAGATTAAAATTGTCTTCACCTACGTTGAAACTCAGATATTATATTTCAGGAAAAAAATTTAGTTGTATTGAAAACCATGATAGAGAGAAAAATGTGCATTTATTCCCCAACATAAATAGTTATTTTTTTTTATTACACTAGAGATCAAGAAAGCCAATAAAAATCCCGCAATGTCAAATTTTGTTGATAAAATTCAGGTTGATTGAACTGAAATCCTCTTTCGGAAAAACTTAAATTTTGGAAACTTTTATCAATAATTTCCAGGAAATTGCATTACAAGGATTTAGCTTGTCTACATCATAATATTAGATCCTTACGACAGTATTCAGCAAATCTCTGAAGCAGCAAAAGCTTACTATGTCCTCCAGGATGGCTATAATTGAAGTAGACATCTTTCAACTTTTTTAAGCTTTAAAAACATTTATTTATGTTCCGCTATTGGTTTTGAAAATAAATAATCATTTGTCGGAAAAAAAGTTATTTTACTCTCTTTGGTAGAAAAAAACTTTTTTTCAAAATGCTTTCAGGGTGTATCAAAATATATAAAGTAAACTATCCCCCGAATTGATTTGAAAATGAATTATTAATTTTAAATGCACTTCTATCATTTTTTATTCTTCCATTTTATATTAAATTCCTTCGTTCACTTCATTACTTTTTAAAACTTCATTATGCTGTATTAGGTTCTTTTATTTCAACATCGCAGTTACTTTTTCCTCAGGACGTTGACTCAACTACAGCACAAATTTGTTGGCTACTTTATGATGAGAGCACCATTTATGTGAACCAACACTACTGACTCTCTACCACAGCACCGGAGCATCCGTGACTTACGTGGCATACGAACTCGAGCCCACTTCGTAGAAGTTCAAGACGCTGTAAGGACTTTGCCTTAAATAAACGACTGCCAGCCTTTTTGTATTTATTGCTTTAATTGTATTTCTCGGCTAAATATAGACTATTTACAATCTATATATATGAAACAGTTCCGTAATTGACTGACTCACTGACTCACTGACATACAACGCACAGACCAAACCGCTGGACCTAAAGGGCTGGAATTTTGCACTGTGATTCTTCCTATGGTGTAGGGGTGCACTAAGAAAGATTTTTGAAAAATTCTTCTTAGATTTTTTAAAATTAAATTTTTAAGCTGTTTTTGTAACTTTTTTAAGTTTGCATTTAAAATAAATATTTGAGGGTTATAAAATTTATATCACGAGAAAGATGATAAAAATTCCTTTAAAATTAAATCTTTCTCGAACCTTTACCTCGATTTTCTGATTTTTGGTGAATTTTTAAAGATTACTTTTTAGAATTTAATTTATTAAATGTTGATCACGTGATTTCTTTTTCTGGTACTTTAAATAAATTTATCGTCACGTGCATAACAACTAAATAGACAAAAAAATTATTTTTTCTTTCTAATGCAGCAGACGATTGGATATTATCCAAAAAAATAAATATCCCTTACGATTTTTTTATAAATATATATACGAGGGTCATTCTAAAAGTAAAGAACGTTTGTTTCTCTAGTCATTTTTATTCAAGATAATGAAAGAAAACTCATTGTACAACACATTTTGATATCTTACCTATTTTTCTACGTAGTTGCCGTTCAAATTGAACCATTTTTTCAAAGCGCTGTACCAGCTTTCCTATGCCTTCTGCATACTCACTTGCCGCCGAACCAGTCACTAACTTCCTCTTTTAGTTCGTCATCATTTTCATAGTGGTTTCCGCCCAAAAAATCCTTTAATTTGGTAAAAAAGTAAGTAATCACTGGGGGCCAAGTCCGGGCTTAAGGTGGGATGTTGAAAAACTTCCCAGTTAAATTGCTGAAGCAAATTCCTTAGTCAACGCAGCAGCATGCGGACGAGCGAAGAAACACATTGCCGCTGGACAACAATCCACGCCGTTTGTTTTGAATGGCACGGCGTAGTCGGTGAAGGCAGTCAGCTGCGGCATTTAAAAATAATGCACTGTTTTCGAACTGAAGCTTCATTCATTATATTTTCCATAAACTTCAGTTATCTGTCTGTAAATTTCAATAGGTCGAACGTGTTTTTGAATTCAGGAAGTGTATTACGCTACGAACCTCACACTTGGCGAGATCCTTAATTTTGTCACACATTTTAAAATCGTATAAATAAACAATAAATGACCGCAGCTGCTCGCTGTTAGCGTCAAACTGGCGAGAAAGATTTGGCAAGTAAGTTTCACGGCAGTGGGGGGTGGTGGGAGAATTAGGCGGCTCGTCAGATCAAAACGTTCTTTACTTTTAGAATGACCCTCGTATATATATATATATATATATATATATATATATATGTATATATATATATATATATATATATATATATATATATATATATATATATTACATCAATTGTATACATTGATCGTCGAATTTATTATAAATAAGTATAATTATTTTTTTGGCATTAATTGCATACATTGACCGTTGAATTTAATTTGAATGTACTCCGTAGCGAAGCGCGGGTTTTCAGCTAGTATATATATATAAAAAGATTAAATTCGTGGGTTCACGGCATCGACGAGGAAGGTCAGACTTGAGTTGTCGCTGCGCTCATTCAAGTCTTTCAACGCCCGACAGTATCTCCTTGTCTCCGACTCCAGCGTCACTCTGAATAACTTAATGTCTGAATCAATGACTTAATCTCTGTATGCGTCTGTATATACCTCCGCTGAACGTTCTCGAAAGGTCTTGAAAACGCCGCCTTTTTTTATTCAGTTACGTTCCCAGACGACCAGGTGCCTCCGGTCGGCAATTTCCCTTTTGTAGCTGACGAACTGTTCCGTGAGCTGTCGGTAACACTTCCGGCCATTGTGTCGCCAGGCAAATGTCTGTCTGCAGCCGTCCAAATCAATTATGTGCACAAACTGCGCGCTGATTGGTCTTCGCGGAATTTCCGCATACAAAATATTGGCTATTGTACCGGAGTCGTTACAATGTTAAGCACTGTATCATGTAGGTGGGTGTATTAGGTGTATAAAATTATTACAATACCTAATTATTTTACAACAAGATAATGACTTCATGAATCATACATTTCCAACACAGAAAATTAATTTTTATTGAACTGAAATTTGTCTCCACCCATAAAACAGTTCATTGTCTGTAGTGTAATGTTTGAGAAGGAACGTTGTATAAAACGCAGATGCTGTACCCCGTGACCCTCCCTTCGCCAATTCAGAGTGATGGCGGGCGTGGGAGTCAAAATTCGAGGGGATGAAGAAATTAGGGACAGTCAGAGAGAAAGGGTCTCTGGGAGTGATCGGAGGTCTGGCGAGATATACCGGGCTCGTCTCAACTCTGGTGAATTAATTATTCTTTAATTAGAATAGAGAGAGTAGCAGCAGGGGGGTCTGCCGAGATGCTGTAGACTCGCCCACCTCATGCTAAGATTTTTTTTAGAATTTTATATGTTAAACTGTAAATAAATTTTGTTCGTGTCGTAAAGTGACGACTCGTTTTCACTCGTACCTCATTGTCCCTGTGCCATAGAAAGAACCTCGGTGAAGATGGAGTTCACCACATTGTCCTTCCAGTGTAAAAACCTTCATTCTATATTTTTGAGTAGAATTAATTATGGTTTTCTTCACTATTCATCTAATTTTTTGAGAATGTTTTTATGCGCTATAAGATAAAGACAACAACTCACTTCTTCCGTCGTTCTTTATATTATTATTTTTTTAATCAAGTACAAATGGCCATGATACATATGTTTAGTCACCCTTGCGGATAACCGACTTATTAAGATCTCTTACCTGTAAGATAATCAAAAAATGGAAGATCTGATACAACTTTTTTAAGTATTTCAAGGATTTCATGAATTAAAAACTTGTTTTTTTTAATTTTAGTATTTTTTTAGTCTTTTCATCATTCCTAATTATACCCTAATGCTCTGCGTATGCATGACTATTATCTTCTCATTAGATTTAAATGTTAATTTCGTTAATTTTCTTTCCTTAACAAAAATTTGCTTTGCCTATTAGCGCACGTAAATCACATAAAAAATTAATTGTTTTAAATGCAACATATTTTTTTCTAAATCAATTCAGAAATAATTAAGGAATGAAATTTACATATGGAATTACATAATCAATAATGTGGAAGGAAATTAACAATGCTGCCTAATCTAATTTCTTTATGATTACTATTTTGTATTTTTTATATTCTATCATGCAAAATATGAGTAAAATTAATGATTTCATTCAAAGTGTTTTTAGGTAATTCGTAATAAATTTTATGAATATTCTTTAAGTTTTTCCTACACGTAACATCGTATTTCTAATTACCTTAGTTAAGATATAAATTAAACTTTATGTCTTTGACTTTAACATATGTATTCTGATAAGTGTATTAGAGTCATGTTCATACTTGACAAAAAATAGTCAAGCGTCTTAGAATCAATATTAGAATGTTGTTTAAATTTAGATAAAACGCATTATTTTTTACAACGTGAGATTCTAGCAATTTCGTTCTTACCGTTACTTTTAAAAACTCTCATAAAATGCATAATATTAAAGTAGAAATATTACATTGTAGCAGCATGTACTGTGAACTCTTGACTCAGTGGTTTTTGTTGGGTTTCTAAAATATAATTTTTTATCTGAATAAATTGGCTACACTGTTGTCCCAATGAAAACGATATTTATTCCATTTGTAAAATAAGACGGTGAGAGATGCAATAAAATACGTTCCTGTGTAATAGTAATTTTTTGTGCAGTGATTTGAGTCTTCATTATGTAAACTTCGACGAAGTTTTAGTTATTACCTCCAAAGTATGGTGGTAACATTAATGAGTTACATGCTGGTGACCCGTGAAAAGGGTTTTTTATGATATATTCTCTTCACATTAATAATACCTTAACTTATTAACGCATATTACGTTATCAGAGTTTAATTATTTAAAATACGTTCTTATAAGATAATTAGAGGCATTCAGTAGTCTATTTCCTTGCTTCATTCCGTTTGAAATCGTTTAAGGAAGTAGCATCAGTGGTTTAAAAAATTTCCCTAAAATAGCCTTTTTTTAAAATTATCCTTTATAAAACAGATTTTGTCTCATTAGTGATATAATGTAATATTATATCACTAGTATTTTTATTATCACGTAATTATTTTAGATCACTCATATATCATTAGTGATACATTAGTCATGTATCATGACATTAGTAATGTATCGTTACATTAGTAATGTAGCGTTAGGGATATAACAATTTCTACATCAGAATTTATCAGTGTAGGCATGTTTTCCAGTCGTAATGGATGTGAAATAATAATAAATGCATTGGAAAAATTTCGAAATGGGTTGCAAGCGTCAATTTGATGTCACGTGATGTCTTTGTAAAACCCTTGAAATAAATAAGATACTAAAACTCTTACCAAACTCGATTCTAAATAATATATATTGGAAAGAAATATCCTACAGACTCATGAGTACGTACTCACTCTTGATGCAGAAGGATTAAAGTTCTATCACAATCCTTATTTTCTACAAGGATTTTGAAGGATGTTTGAAATTACTCTCATCAAATAACTCTCATTTCGGAATAAATATAAATTCACTTGAAATATGTTGTCCCAATTGGTTACTAATATGTAACACATCCTATTCGTTCTATAAATTCTCAAAGTGCAATAATTTTGTAAAACTTACGAAACACTAAATATAGATATAAATACTTAAAATATATAATTCTGTTAGTTTAAAGAGGTCCGGGACACATTTAGAAATTTTTACTTATTGAGTTAGTATTTTGAATTTTTGTGATGGCTAACCATATAATTTGTAAGCAAAATCACATCATAAAACTTCTCATTAAGTTTTTTAAAAAAATTTTAATTGAAAATTTTAAAAAAAGTGCGGTAGTTTAAAACCGTGGAGAAGTTTAACTCGAAATATTATTCGTCAAAATTCAAAATTTTTTCATTTAATAAATAGAAATATATAAGTTATAATTTGATTCAACGTTTTTTGAAATATTAATTTTTAAAATTATTTGAAATATTTAGAGTAAAAATTTCAAAAAAGTGATGCAACTTATTTTTAAAAAGCCATATTTTGAAAAGTAAATATTTTTTTTAAATTTGCTGAATCAAAATTAAAGTAAAATAATTCAAAAAGACATGTTCCAAGTTTGAACCATTTATCTTTAACGGTTCTTGACTTATAACAATTTAAAGACGATAAATGGTGAAAAAAAAAACTATCGTGCAAAAAAAAAACACATCTACAGGTTTAAACACAGATTGGCTACAATTATAATGTTGAAAAAAGAAAAATTAATATCTCCTGTTCTAATTAAGATAGAAAGATGTTTTAAAGGTCATTTTAAGCGGAAAAGAACACATAATTTTTTAATGCAATAAAAAAAAGTTTCGAAAATTTGAAGAATTTTGTATCCTGGACCCTCTTAAAAAAGCATTTTTAAGTCCAGAAACTCACAAACAGCCACACTGTAAAAAAGAAATGCTGTTTTAGGTATATCGCAAAAGTGAAGTATAACTAGAAGGGTTAGAAAGCCTGTTTAGGATACAAAAGTGGATACCCAAAACAGGTCACTTCGCTACCCAGAATCATGACACCCTGAAACAGGTAGCTTTCTTTAACTGAGGCAGCATTTCATTTTTACACCAGTAAATCTGCCAAAATAGCTGTTTATTCCGTCCACAGAATAAACAGCTATTCTTGCAGAATTCTCATCGTAATGTAATTGGGTGGTACATAAAAGAGGAGAAAATGTAATTTTCCCACGGTATTACCCACATAGAGCCTTTATGGTTGATTGCAAGGGGATCCCACAGTGACCCCATCATTCGACAGAAAGTTTGGCAGCACAAAAACTTTATTCAGAGACGCTAAGGCAATAATTTCGCTAGTGAAAATGACCGCAGTTGGCAAAGTAAAACTGCCGAATTGTATTTTTAAAAGCACAAATAGGATATTTTGTGAAAAAAGGGAAAAATTATTAATTTAACAGGTAAATAAAGTAGACAGGAAAAACACTGCAATTATATACGGAATTAAAGTTGTCGCATGGTTCAGTATTAATGCCATTACATAATATCATGATATTTGAAGAAATTTTTTTTAACGAGAATTTAGTGTACAAAAGGATTCGAATATGAGTAATTTACCGCACGTGCTTTTTTTTCTTGTATTCATTAAATGAACTCGCGTAGATTAAAATCACTCGGGATTAGAAAGTTTTGAATATTACTCATCAAAGCAGAAAGTAGGGCCAAAGGTAGCCTATTGGTATTGTGTTGGCTTTCAGTACTGAGGTTGCTCTGATCGAATCCCGACGAGTGCCATTTAATATCTTCGTGTCTAGGCCGGATATGGGCATGTTCAATCCGTAAACCTCAAAGTCCTTCTTTAAGGTCAGTGGGTGGGGAAGGTACTAGCCCCTCAGATGTCATCCCTGGGGGGAGGGCGTTCAAAATTGTGGTGGTACCTGGCTAAGTCGGACTCCAACACTTTTGGTGCCATTATAAACCGGAGTCGTACCCTTCAGCCTTTATGGATCTGGTATAGAATGCATTCCGGGCAGGGGGCATAAGCAACAAAAACAACAAGAGAAAATAAACTATTACTAAGAAGTGGAAATATTTGAATCTGGAACTGATTGTAATATTTTATCGTAAAACTCTTCTCTTAAATATTTTAAGAGATTTCGATTACCTGTCTTTAAATAAAATTTAACTAAAGCGTCATATGCCCTAAAATATCGATAAGATTTCCTATAACCTTTTCCATATTTCCTTTAATAAAATTTCTAAAAGCGATAGATACGAGCAACACAAACTAATTTAGTATGGAAGATAAATTTAATATTTCCCTCGCCTAATTACTCCTGATTTGCAACCCATTTAAATTTGAGTAATTGTTTATTGATTACGCGAATGAATAATTGATTAAATAACGAACTCGTGTATTGATTATGAGCAGTTAGGCGTTCATTTATCAAAAGCTGGGTATACATGATGTTTAATTCCATATTGAGCGAGATTTAAAAGTAAACGCTCCGTTTTATATCGCTCAAATGAGAAGTCGTCTTTCAAATTAATGCGCATGATGAGGAACTAATTAGACTGATTAAAGGTTAGTTTGTTTTTCTTGCTACGAATCGCTAATTTAACGGTGTTTAAATCTGCTCAAATATTCATAATTGATTACGATATCAAAGTTTTCATTTGTTTCAATATTATGACAGTTATTCGGGAAGATGTTTTAGATTATTACAGAAAAAATGAAATCGTTACATGAAGGTAATATACAGCAGACATTCGTTTTGCAGAATTTGAAAATAAAAATTATTTTTCAATATTTTTGCTGGTTTCTCCTGTACCGAAATATTATATAATGCGTATAATTAATCAAATTACAAGTATAATTTCATAGGCTTTGCTCTTAAATAAGCAGATTAGTTATCTCTGTATTTAGCTCTAATATTACAATGCTTTCACAAATGATTCTATACAAGTCAGTATTAGGATTATACTAGCTTAGGGTATAATTACATGAAAGAAATTATTTTTAAAACCATAAATTGTATGTTATCGGTGACTGGTTTTATGTAAAATTAAAAATATATATATATCTAAGTGGCGGATATTTTTTCGCAAGCCTTTTTCGTTTTAAAATTCCAGATATTTCATATGTTATTTTAGAGGGTAATTATAGATCAAGCTGACTAGACTGAATTTGAATCGAATTTCAGAGGTAATACACAAAATGTTGTAAAATTAATTTGTAAACATTTCATTAATTCATAAAAAATATGAGATAACGTTCAGGTTCAGTGTTTACAACGATCATTCTCAATGGTCGTAGAAGAATATATAGTATTATGTTCTTCTTCTGTAGGGAACTTCTTATAATATGCAAAAATATTAAGTTATGAATAAATGTGGTGTATATAAAAGTTCCTGCATTATCAAAAAAGGATCATTTAATATAATTATATTACGATGGTTTTCTCATTGTAAGAATGGCATTTTTATGTTAGTGTGACTAGGCCCGCAGCAAACTAGTGGTAGCATTTCCAGTGTTCTGAACTAAGTATGCCCGGTTCGATTCCCGACAAGCACCAATGAATGCTCTTGTGCCCACGCCGGGTACGTTTAATATGTAGGTTGGAAAATCTCTTCATGTAGTATATGGTTGGGAGGAGAGAACGAGCCTGCCAGATATCATCCTGAGTGTGCTCGATCAAAATTGAGGTGGCACCAACTGTGATATAGGTTCACTTACACCAGGGATACTAAAAGTGCGGGCCGCATGTGGCCCACCAAGTTTTTATGTACCGCCCAAGATACTCGCTCATTATCAGGAAAGTCCTTTTGTATACATGACTTTGGAAATGAGTGCCTGAAAAATACAAAAATGTACAAAAATGTACCACCTGTCGCTCACGTTGTTTGTATCAACGTATTTATGTGGATCAATCGTAATATGAACTCATCACTTTTTTCCAAACTGAAGTATGCGAGGAACGTATATAGAAATCGGCTTACTGATTCTTACCTTCATGACGTATTGAGAGTAGCATGTAGCACGTATACACCCGATTTGTCTAAAATAGACAATAGTTTGTCTCAAAATAGAAAAATAACACTCCTTTTTAAATAAGCGCTTGAATCCATTTAGGTTTTGAGCTTTATTTTTTACCATGTTTTTATTAACTCGCTTTCTTGTTTGCGTGTTTGTCCAGTACAAATCTTGCAATCGATTTTTAACTAACTTCCCGACTAGCTAGACATTTGAAACTTTTAGAATAGCTCAGAAGACGATGACAATGTATTCTTTTAATACTTTTAGACATCTTTAAGCAGATTTGAATTCATTTTCAGTTAATTTTGTTGTTTGAAAATTTCTTATATTTGCTCTCTTTATTACACGCATTTGATCATTTTCTTTCAAGTTGATGGGATAATTCATGAAAAAAGTTTTTAAAAAGTATTTATTAATACATAGAATTGTCAAGTTTATATGATTCAACATATTATTACATTATTATATTATGAGGTATCGTGCACTACTTTGTGACCCGTGTAACGTAACAAACCTAAGCATGTGGCCCAACAGAAATAAAGGTTGAGTATGGCTGACCTATACGGTACTCCTATTGCAAGCTAACAATAATTTCACAGTGTAGATTAGGCAAACATCGAAAGTTTAAAATTACTTATTAGAAAAAATTTTAGTCTATATGTATTATGTAAGCAAAATTTTTTTTAAAGTTTCCAACTGAGAAAAAGAAAAAGATGCCGTCATTAGTTTTATTCAGCTAGTAAAAGGTTTTAAGGTTTCGGAGCCCTAAACCAGCCATCATACGGTTTGGAAACTCCAGGAATCCCATGAAAACGGAGATATAGTGCAAATTCTGTTTTAAACATTACATTCTTTATAGGATTTACGAATGCCCTTTACTTCCCTAAAGTACGAAATTACTTCCTTCAAACACGAAAAACTGGTTGCTCCTCGAAATTTTAAACTTTCTTCCTCGAAAACGGACACTCATAAATTTAGATTACCGAAAAATAATTTCATGGACACGAACGAATATTTACTCATGCTCTCTGAATGTAGTATATGAATAAAATTTTAGATTAATTTGAAATATTTTACATTTGCGTTCGCAAAGCAGTGGATTTTAAATTGCATTAATTTCCCAAAACTTTAAATGCGACTTTAGTATGAAAATAGAGATTCATTCTCATCGCTTTTCACATTTTGAATATTTCTGGCAGCGACGTTTTCGTACATTTAATTTTAGCTGGAACGGTTCCATCCGTTATAAATGATCAATCATTTGGAATAAACTAGAGAAAGAATCACGAATGTTATTTCTGACAGCACGCAATTGCTCAATTAGCTCAAATGTATTTCAAAAAGATTTAATTTTCCTATGCATTTCATTATTAAATTTTAAACATTCAAAAATGTGATTCGTTGCTTATACATACAGAATTTGATAACAAAGTTAGAACCATTACAAAAATAACCAAACTTTTTTGGGGGACTTATGTGAAGGCACTTTGTCTGAGACTATTCGCACCGAACCACGAAAATTGTTGACTACTTTTTATCTGGAAACCCCATACAGGTGAGTCCATACGGTTCCCTTCGTGCCACCTCAGTTTTGACAGAGCACCTCAGTTACGACGTCTGCAGAGCTTGCGCCTTCCCACATTTTACCAAATAGCCCCCTACGCATCTTACAAATATTCCGTTACCAACAACAGTATTCGCCATTAAAAAAGAGTGGATTCAGAGAATTTAAATGGGGAGAACTAGGTCCTTTTCCTCATAAGAATTGCGATAATCGTGGAGGTTTCGATACAGTCTAAGGAAAAACCAGCGACATCTCCAAGTAGAAAAAAGAAACAGGTTGGACGTCTCCAAAATTATAATATACTGCCTGAAAGAACTCGTTATATATCTTAGTGTGTATCATAATATGATTGTAAAATTACTGGATTTACCAATTAAGGAATCTAGTAATTCTAGATTTTTTTAATGCAATTAAAAGGCCAGATTGTTTAGAGTTCCCTATTATATTTTCTTAACGTATAAGAGCTTTCTCTTATATATTTGACAATATTTTTTGGTACCGGCAGAGACACTGACCGATATTTTGTTACCCTTGGAGTCGTTATGATATGAAAAAAATATAGAGAGACATCCTCAGCGAACAGGAAATCTTGTACCTAGGATTTGCCTTTGTTAAGGGCTCCTCAGTAAGGTTTAACATATAAATACCCTGGAATGAGAAATTCCAAAAGCGAAATTTCTCTAAATTTTAACTTGTAACAGGAAAATTGCAGTCATAAAGCACGTTTCGGAGAGAAGATCGAATATCTCGAATTTATTGTACAAAATTAACAGCGCACGAAGATGACAAGAAAAGGCATTAAACAAGCCCCGATGGGCGGTTTTGCATGGTTATGTTGCATCTAATGAACGTTTATATTTGGTATAATAACTATGAAAACTTTAATCACACTAAGTTATCTCTATGACCAAAAGGTTACTAAATCTTGCGATTTTCATACAACGATGGCAATTGTGAAGTCAATTTTACGCAGAAAATGCCAGAGGGAATCAGTTATGATACGCAAACATTCTGAAGAAACTAGTGGACCTTCCTCTAGGTCACTGTTTCCTAACCGTTGTTCCGTGAGGTTACCTGATCGGTTTCATCGTTTCAAAATCACCTCAAAACTGAAAAAAATTTAAAACTGGGAGCAAAAAAAAATTAACTACCAATTTTTTGTTCCAATTCTAAAAATTTCTGGATTTCTCCCGCTTCTTGACATTTTGAGTAAAACAAATTCATGTTCCACTTAAAACTTTCTAATAAATTTTCTGTGAAGTGGAATCCCAGTGTCATGAGCCATTTTGCAGCATCACAGCAGTTTTACAGCTAGTAAAGCTAATGCAAACTGAAAAATGTCATTCTTTTCAAAGCATTCGTAGGCGTTTACGTTTTACTATTATGTTTTCTTTTGAGTACAGTTTGTTTTATTGTTATTAAGTTGTTTATTGTTTACTAGATAGTACCCGTCAAAACTTGACAGTAAATAATTGAATAGTTCCAATAATAAAAAAATGTTCATAACCTTTTTAAAATATTAGAAATGTTTATAGAATATTAGCTGTTTTTCTATCCGATGTTATAATTAAAAATGTTGTAAAAATCCGAGTTTATAATTTAAAAAAACGTCTTCTTGGAAATAAAAGCATGCTTACCGCTGATTTTTCAATCCGACTTGCACAATCTAACTAATATTCTATATATACAATCTAACTAATATGCTATAAATATGCTATGTATAAATATATCAAGCAAAAATAAAATATATAAACTAAAGAAAATCAGATTTAAAAAAATCATACAAATTACTCACGTGCAAAATATTTTTGCAGGCTATTTAGGCAGAGCTGCAATCACGTTTCAGAATATTTTTATTTTCATGAATTTTAATGATGCATACACGTGCATTCAATAATTGGAACCGGTAGGCAGCGCTTCAATCACGTTTAAGAATTTTTTTTTTTATCTTCATGAATTTTAAAGCTATATACACGTGCATTAAATAACAATTAACTTAACCTACAAATTTGTTAAACAAACGATTTTGGTGTTTTTAATTTCTGTTTATTAACTGTATTTTTGCACGTAAGATTAATATAGGCTGATATATTTGTGATGCGGTCGCACCGGAAGCGTTACTTTACACAGGCATACACAGAACACGGCAACTATTAGGGGAATTATTATTAAGTTTATTTGTAACATTTGACTTATTGTAACAAAGTATTGTAACAAAGTATTGTCATTGTACCAAGAGTGTATATGTAACATTTTATTATAGTTGTTTATCCCTAATAGCTTGTTTATTTGGAAAAAATAACCCATTTTGGCCTCTAAAAGGACTGGTTGGTAGAGGATCTCCAAAGAATTTTTTTCAACATGTGGTAACTAATCAACAAAAGTTTAGAAACCACTGCTCTAGGTGAATTTAAAATACTACCTGAACGACGAAAGCTACAGCCAAGTCAATTATTCCTTCTTTCCCACTATGTAAGAAAATTTTAAAATTAAAAATAATTATATATATATATATATATATATATATATATATATATATATATATATATATATATATATATATATATATATATATATATACAAGCATACATATATATATATATATATATATGTATATACATATATATACACCCATACATATATATGTAATAGCACGGGCGCGGGCCGACGAATGAAGGGCTGAGTGGCATAGTTTTGATTGATGATTCATCTTGCTTCATCTAATTGAGGTTAAAATGGATGACTTGTCGCCCGGCCGTGCATCACAAATGTTTAAATCCACTCCCGCATCATCTCAACCCTCGGACACAAATCATAACACAACTTTCTCGAACTACATTTTATTTAAATCGCCGACAGCTCCGTCGGTATGAATGTAGCAAGTGGAAGTACAGGAATCCGTCCTAGTTTTGGACGTCAAGATTTATATAAACTTCAACCCATCACGTGATTAAAGGGTGTGTATTAATAGTTGATTGGTTTGAAGTTGTTGATGTGCAGAACTGATTTAAATTTGTACTGACGCCGCGCCGAGTCTCTTTACTTAAAAAAGACAGCCATCTTGAAAGATTTTGCCGAAGGCTGTAATAATGGAATTTAGCGCGAATGCCCAAAGAGAATTAAATAACTTAAGGAATTAAAAAAGGGTATGTAATTTTCAATAGTAAAGTGAGGAATTAATAGTTTTTAAATGTTAAGAGTGTTGAATTAAGAAATTATTAGTTTTTTAATATTATATATATATATATATATATATATTATATGTATGAACCAGGTTCACGTATGATGCGCGAAACTGGAGCTAGAGAAAAACTATGGAAAGTTCGGTTTGTGGAATTTTTACACCTCTTCTAAAGGAACTGCTCGATATATAAATGCAAAAAAATATGGATAACCCAGAAAAATATGTGTTCTGAAAACAAATGGGAGAGTATTTTCTTAAGATGAAACGTATTGAATTGTTATTTTAAAAATCTTTCACAGAAATACTAATTTCAGTGTTTTTTCAGTTTTCTTTAGTTCATACTATCATAGGAACTAAAGAACGTTTATATATATATATATATATATATATATATATATATATATATATATATATATATATATATATATATATATATATATATATATATATATATATATATATATATATATATATATATATATATATCAGGACCTTAAATTATAACCTCAACGGGAAGCCTAGCTCATATTTACATGGATGGAGCTAGACTCAGCCTGAAAGGAATAAAGACTAAACTTGGAAGCAGTCGGGCCGAATCGTTTATTAGAGCGATAGTATATCCGTTCATTCAGAAGGACGGCTCGGAATAATATCACCTTTCAACATTAAACGCGAGAGAGCGAGGTAGACATGTGACTATTTTTTGTAGGGTTAGAAAATTTAGGGGCTCGCGATACTAATCCACTCCTGAATTCCATACACGTGTAGGAATGATTATTATTACGATTCATGGGAAGTTCTGTGGCTAAGGGTTTTAAAGCGATACATTAATAGTACTGGGGATTGGACTTAGGAATGGGAGTTTAAATGCTAGAATTGGGGGCATAATATTCATAATATTAAATATATATATATATATATATATATATATATATCACGTACACTGGTATATTTTCCTAAGTGTATAAATTATAAAATATAAATGAAAGAAAGAAAAATTAAGGGTGACGGTAATATTTGGGTCATGATTTTTACTTTGTAGTAAATATACTATTCTTTAAAGTACAGCATACGTATCGGAAAAGAAGGAAGGAACCGAAGTATTTTAGAGCAATCAATCATTCAGGGAGTCTTAAGAAGTAGACTACCATAAATTATTAATATACCCCATGAGAAATATTTAAAAAATGTGCATAATATAGTTCGATAATAGCAATAATAGAATAAACCGAGAAATATTCTTGAATTTAAATAAATTAACAAAAGCATCCATTTTATTAAAAACATCCGAGTAAAATTGCAACTCTATTTCCTTATTTTTTTCGAATGGGGTAATGATTCATTTATGAGACACGTAATTTCATGTAATTGACCGTAAAACAAAGAGAGTTCAAAACAAATCAGCGATAATGTAACATGACAATTCATTAGAACGGGAAACTAAATAACAAATTAATCTATTTAACTTTATAACGCAGTGTTACTGGTAGAATTAAAATCAGACCACGAAAACACGGTAATATTTAATCCACCTACAAAGTTATTGTTTCTCCATAGTTATTGTTAATATAGTTCCGTTTTCCAGAAATGTTTAAACATGACTGTAATTATTTCAATTACCTTAGAGGATTAAAGTAACGGTGCATTTTCTATAATCCTTGAAGATTTGCATGTTTTCAAAATCATTATAATCTCTCACGCCAAGACTGTTACAGGATTTTACTTCATTCAAACTTAAGGCAGATCTCTAAATCAGCGCAAGAGGTAAGACTTCACATTTCATTCGGCAATTATCTTGGATGGAATTTAAGTTTGGATTAAAGTGGCATGCTTACAAAGATGGATGACTTTTACGAGCTGGTGATATTTTGCGCAGAATATTTCTCGTTTTTGAAACATGAATTAATATTACATTTTAAATATATTTGTAGTCTCTAGGAATTTTCAATACATTCATCGCACTCTCATATCTGCATATCGTTGTTAAAAGATTCTTACTCAGACATTAAAATAGATAAGAAAAATTGTGTTAGGAATAAATGATGATAAAGATCATGAAAATTTTTAATACCAGATGAAAATTATTTAATTGGAAAATTACAATCATAATGGTGTAAACGCATCTGGATACATTTATTAAGAGCAGGTTTGCAATATGTTTAATCCGAAACTGGTACAAAGAACAGTGATTTCCGCTTATAAGAATCACGTTTGTTATTACTGTTTTTGATTCTTATAGCCGAAATTAAGGTTTTTGGACAGGCACACACACGCCTATATATACATATAAGAGATAATTTACCATAAAATACTCTTTAATTTACGTTAATTATCTTTTATTAAAATTATTTTTATAATTTTAAAAATACAACTTAATTTCTAGACCTATAAGTAGATACACATGATTATAGTAAGAGAAGAAAAAAATCCAATATTTGTTACCACATACTTGCTTAACAGTTTTAATATTTCAACTATCTGAAGAGAGCAAGAAAAAGTTTTCTATGGTAGTTTGACGTAATGAAGTTTTCAGGAGGCTGTTTATACCTCTTTCAATACTAATAGTCTCAGGCAAAGATTCACCTTCTAGCTTACGTTTCACGGTTTGATAACATGCTGAATACTACTAATGTCACTTTTGCCTAAGTGATAGTGGACACTTCGCCGAAGATTTATGTGTTTCAGGGTCCAAGAAGCCGCAAGCAGAATGTGGGAGGTGAGAGTAAAGGGCCCCTATTTTTGTTTGTCAGTGGAGAAAAGTGAAATCGGACCCAGGCGGGTAAAGATGCCCCTGGGTCAAGCTAATAGTGTTGTGCTAAAGCGTTTAAGGGGAAACTATTATGTTATGTCTAATAAAGAAAAGGATGAATTTTACGACTATATTCCATTCCATCTTATCAATCTTCCTTTAAAAAAAAAGAAAGAATTTCGTACCTTTTGAGGGTTTAAGTAGCTTTTTGGGGAAAATGAAAGGAAAGCGAAGAGTGTAAACTGATTCTTAAAACCGGTGGATTGATTCTTTAAAGCGAAAATTTTAACATGGAAATAATACATTTGTTTTTGTTTTCGCGATATTGATTCTTATAACCACTGATGACTATAAGCGGTGGTTACTGTATATTAAAAGGAATAAATGAATAATATTATTTAATGAACAGGAAACAAATTTTGGCATGGTGCACTTAACTTTCATTATGACCGTTTACTCTTGTGCCGCCCACCTTGTATAATAGTTATTGCTTCTGCCACGTGGTACCAACCTCAAATCCCGGCCGACATACATACATACATACATACATACATACATACGTACATACATACATACATATATACATACATACATATACCGACTAAAATGAACTGTATGTACATGTATAGAACTGAACACTTAAATATGTACATGTACAAATGTACACCCACTGAAATATGTACATGTTCATTTCAGTGGGACCGACTGAAATGAACGATAAATGCGAGAAAACGATAGATACATAACAAAGCAATGATAGCTGGGACTGGTTTAATTGAACAACACATACGGGAAAACGATGATTCGGGAAACGATCGATCGAGATTCCACTGTATATATATATATATATATATATATATATATATATATATATATATGTGTGTGTGTGTGTGTGTGTGTGTGTATATATATATATATATATATATATATATATGTGTGTGTGTGTGTGTATATATATATATATATATATATATATATATATATGTGTGTGTGTGTGTGTGTATATATATATATATACAGTTGGCTCTCTGTTTAACGACTTTCAAGGGACTGTGAAAAATCGTCCTTAAGTAGAGATCGCCCTTAAACAGAATTTGTGAAAATATGACATTTCCCATAACGTCGGAGGGGCCGGGACTGGGAAATATCGTGTTTAAATAGAGATCGTCGTTAAGTAGAGCGTCGTTAAACAGAGATCCAACTGTGTATATATATATACTAGCTGAAAACCCGCGCTTCGCTACGGTGTACATTCAAATTAAATACAACGGTCAACGTATGCAATTTATGCCAAAAAATAAATATATAAATTTATAATAAATGCGATGATCAATGTATACAATTGATGTAAAATATATATCTATCTATATATATATATTTATAAAAAAATCGTAAGGGATATGCATTTTTTTTTGATAATATCCAATCGTCTGCAGCATTAGAAAGAGAAAAAAATATTTTTTTTGTCTATTTAGTTGTTACGCACGTGACGATAAATTTATTGAAAGTACCAGAAAAAGAAATCACGTGATCAGCATTTAATAAATTAAATTCTAAAAACTAATCTTTAAAAATTCACCAAAAATCAGGAAATGGAGGTAAAAATTCGAAAAAAATTTCGTTTTGAAGGAATTTTTATGATCTTTCTCGTGATATAAATTTTATAACCCTCAATGTATTATTTTAAATGCAAACGTAAAAAAAGTTTAAAAAACAGCTTAAAAATTTATTTAAAAAAATCTAAGAAGAATTTTTGAAAAATCTTTCTTAGTGCACCCCTACACTATTAGAAGAATCGCCATGCAAAATTTCAGCCCTTTAGGTCCAGCGGTTTGGTCTGGCGTTGTATGTCAGTCAGTCAGTCAGTCAGTGAATGAATGTGTCAGTTACGGAACTGTTATATATATATATATATATATATATATATATATATATATATATATATATATATATATATATATATATATATATATATATATATATATATATATATATATATATATGGGGGCATGGGCATTTCTGCGTTTTCTCTCAGTAATTTTTTAGATTGATTTACAACCTGAAAATTTCTAAATGATGTTTAAATGATTATTCCAAATCTATTTAAATAAAGAATGTCTTTTTGTTTTAAAATGTTTGCATAGAGCCATAATTAATTTCGTTAATTTTGATATTACGACTAGATTGGATTATTGGTATGAAGTTTTTGTTTATTTCCCTGTGCATTTTATTGTTTAACGTCCTCAGGGTAAGTGACAGTTATTTTGGAAAAGAAGAACTTTTTTTTAAGTTGTTTTATTTTTTCGGAAACGGCTTATTACATAGCCTATATTTATTTTACAGAATATTAGACTTTTAATTAACAGACAATGAAACATTTTATTAGACCAAATGTTAAATGTTCAGGATGGAGAACAACCATTTCGACAGGAACGGAAATACATTTTTACAACATTTTATACATCATATGTTCATCTACTTTTTTATGAATATTTTCAAGCGTTTTATTCATTTTTAATGTTTAGTGCTTTAACTTTTAAAGTTTAGTAACAAACCTAGTAATTGACCGAGACTTACGGTATAAAACCTTAACAACCTTATCAAACTAGAAAGTATTAAAGCCTTAGTTATTAGTGATGAGAAAAGCGTGTTAATGTAATTCTTCCTCGAACGAATATAAAACAGAGATACGCTAAAAGTCAGTAATCAAACAATCTTACCATTCATATTTTTTCTCTCTCTTAAAAATAAATCAGAGGCAAGAATCGAACCTTCGGCCTTCCGAACAGTTATTTAAAAAAACAAGCTATCGTGATTACAACTTCTAATTACAGAACATGAATATCTTTCATTCATGATCTAGTGCATTAATTAGTTTCAGGATATTAACAGTCATTCATTTAACCAAAATATATTAAATATAGTCAGCCTTCAGGAGCTTCTTAGTAGCGTAACTATTAGCTCGTTATATCAATAGTACACTGGATTTTGTAGTTTCCATTCAATCAGCTACATAATCCAAAATATATAAATAAAATTTAAATTAAAATAAAGAATCGCAGAATATAAGTAATGATTTTCCTGTACTTCTAGAATATAAAAACATCATTCGATGAAAGCACAGAACATTTTTAGCAAATCAATATACGCCACCCTGTGTTACGTGGATTAATATATTAATAAATTTTTAAAGGAAAAATATATAAAGCATATGCATAAGATATTCAACTCTATTGATGTTTATGAAAAATATTGTTCCACTAAAAAATATAGCTGAGCATCGTTTGTAAGTAAATATTTGCATGTTTGCCTACTCAATGACGCTTCCTTGTGCTACGTAAAGCTTAGTATACCGTTTTCAATATTATTTAGCTTACAACTAACTACATTTAGACAATTTTTAATATTTCTTTCGCAGAGAAAATTTAGTTCACAATGTTTTAAACTAAACTGTTGCTGTAGTTTAGTTTTTCTGACGGTGAGACTAAAAATCAATCATATACTGTTCATATTTAAAGGGAATTTAAATTTTATTATTGAAATATTCTGCTATTTAAAAATACCGTGTAAAATGTTTCATTTAATAAAAGCATGTTTTATGTATTATATACCCGTCTTTTAAAATTTTGATGAGTGTATTAAAAAATAATGACAAAGTAAAGAAAGAAAATTACGAAAAATTTATATTATTAAATTATTATATATGTTATATAATAAGTATACTTATAATATATGATTTACAAATATTAAATACTTATAGTAAAGTTAATTCATATAATTTTGATTCTTGCTTGAAAAAAATTAAGAAGTAAAGAAAAAAAACTCGAAAAATTTATTTATATTATCATGTTATTATATATGATACCTATAAGTATATTCATTATATATAACTTATTGTATAAGTTATATAAAATAAATACTTATATAAAGTTAAATTATATAATTTTGATTAATATTTTGAAAAATAATGTAAAGGGAAAAAAATGACGCTAAACTTTGAAAACAACAGTCGTATCATAGATCGCTGGAATCCTTTCTTCAAAAATTCAAATTGCCTCAAAAAATAAAGAATAAGAAAAAGCATTCAATGAATGTTTCGTATTTTTTTTTCAAGACATAAGAGTAGAATTGCCGCTATACAAAGAAAGTGTGTCATGGAAACGAACCGAATTCAATTTTATTCGTAAATCTCTGGTCGTGATCCTTAAACTCACATATTACTGTCGAAATCCCTGCATTCTATTCAATGCTTACAGGTGCATTTTATTTCTCAAACAACATAGATATATGTTTCCTTGCATATGTATACACTTCTATAAGAAAATCAATTTAAAACGTGGATTTGAGGGGTTTTGAAATTTTTTGAAAATATTTATAGCCCAAAGAATTTTCTGTACGAACCAAATACTTATAAATTCCCGTCAACCTTTGTGTTGAATATGAATTTAAAGGTTATACTAGTAGGATTAAGGGTTGGGAATTAAGTTAATAGACTTACATGAGTGCGTACGGTATCTTATGAAATTCAACCGGATATTTCAGGAAACTTAAGAATATCTAAGCGTATCCCCACTGATCAATTTGACTACATTTTACACCTTTCA
The DNA here is from genome assembly GCA_907164885.2 of Dolomedes plantarius. NCBI lineage: Eukaryota > Metazoa > Arthropoda > Arachnida > Araneae > Dolomedidae > Dolomedes > Dolomedes plantarius. The sequence goes on along the minus strand of OU015496.1, from coordinate 28,317,647 downwards.
GAACCGCTGAAATGATTTCCCCTCACAATCAATAAACATAAGCGAGAAGCCTAATCACGTGTCTCGAGAGGCAGTTACGAAGCTGACGTTTCGCGGTAACCGTTTCAGAGGTGTCACAAAGTAATCTGCATGTTCCATCGACTTTTGTCGCCGGTTAATCGCTCCCCTTTGTCAAAACTGCCTAAAATTTCCCTCGAAGAAAAATTCATAGGAGCGTGGCCGAGGAATTAAGTAATACAGTCTTGCCAAATTAAGCCAAGAAGAAGACCAAAATCGATAGTAGAAATTAAATTCTCTAAACTACATAGCGACAACTGAGTTAAACGTTGATCACTAAATTTGCGTTGGGTCATTTGCGGTCATAGCTTCTTCTTCAACGACCAAAGATGTGAGGTTATGCTAATTTTATGTATTTTGATTAACAATAGTATCAAGAAATAAGATGAAAGATATTTCGGCACAAAATTAATAATAATTTCCATTAATGGATTTAATGAATTTTTAAGTGCTTCGGGTAACCTTGTGGTAGCGAGCTGGCTTTCGTTGCTGAAGTTGCTCGGATAGAATACCGACACGTGCCATTAAATTTCTCCTTGTGGAGGCCGAATATGGGCACGTTAAATCCGAAGACCCCCTATGAAAGCCCCTCTATGAGGTCAGAGAGGATGGGAGAGAGTACGATCTCCCAGATGTCGAGGACCCCTGGGAGTGCTCGGTGAAAATTGAGGTGGCAACTAGCTAAGATAAACTACGACACTTGTAGTGCTATATACACCGGAGCCACACACATAAACCCGAAGCCTATATGGACCTGGTCTGGACCTGTCGGCCAGGAGGAATTAGGAACAACAACAACAAGTATTTTAACTGTAAACTTAATTGCCTGCTGTATATTTTATACAAACTATCTTGAATATATTGCAGATATAACGTAATTGATGATGAATATGAGAAAGTTCATTGTACAGAACTTTAGTAGAAAAAGGTAAACTTAGAGAAAAAGAACAAGAGCAACGGCTCAAAATAGGCCATCAAACCAAACAATCACATCTGAGTTTGTAAACTAGATCCTAAATGGTACCAGAAGCTGGAGCTATAGGCGGGGAAACTATCGATTAGACTTGATAGCTATAGAGATGGTCAAACAAAGAGACGAGATCATTTCCTCAAATAAATGTTTATTAAAATGATAGCGCAACTTACTATTGCTTATATGCATACTCCGTATACTAAAATATATCATGCAGGCTATATATATATATATATATATATATATATATATATATATATATATATATATATATATATATATATATATATATATATATATATATATATATATATATATATATATATATATATATATATATATATATATATATATATATATAAACCTATCACAGTTTAGAATCTTGAAGTCTGTGAGTTTAATAAATTAGTGTAGTTATCGAGGTAGTTAATAAATTTTTACTCCATTTTCTATACAATTTAAATTCACTTGAAATAGTCAAGCTTTGTAGAAATGGATACACGTATTTAAAGAAAATTAAAATTATATTAAATAAATGAAAAATAATTCTTTCTTGATTTCTCATCAGAATCCAATATGCAAAAGAGAGTCCATTTAGTATTGTTTTCCCTAATTATAATTAAATTGATAATATATTTTAATTACATTGAGCCAAAATCTGATTAATATTAGATACGATGAAATATTTAAAAGCATTCTAATAGAAAAAGCTTTGAACGAATACAAATATAAATACATTTTGACTATTTTCAGTTCTAAATCCTCTCTCAGAAAGGTTGCAGGTATTCAGATGCAAACGCTAAGAACATTTAATTTCAATATGTTACGCCCGCTTCCTTTAACTATAACCGTAACTTTCTATAAGCGATATCACCGTGATTACCGTTATTTTCTCGGATATGTGCATTTTTGTGTTCGGCGAATGTTACTACTGCCTGACAAAGTAATATTATTAGCTGAAAGACCCGAGTCAAGTCGGTAGACGCGGATTACTTCGTGACACTTGGAAGCGATTAGCGAGAAATGTCTTCTTCGTAATTGCCACTCAGAAAACTGGATTTGATTTCCTGTTTATACATTGTGCGCGGAAATGATTTCGTTAATCCGGAGAAAGTACAGGACTGCATGAAAGGGTTAGGGCGAAATGCTTTTAACATATTTCTCGTGATCATCGCAAAGCGAGGAATGCCGCTTCGAATGTTTTTCACCAAAGACTGTTATCGAGGATAGAAAATCAGTAATTTGTATGAAAAATTACTAACATTTACAAAATGTTTACGAGCTAGACATATATATATATGTGTGTGTGTGTGTATGTGTAAGTGTAAGTAAGTAAGTGTGAGGTGTATGATTACACATCGATCAATATATTGAAAAAATTGGCTCGATAGTTTATTTCACCTCCATTAGCCCGAATCACATAACGTATGCGGTTAGGCATTTATTCCACAAGGTGCTGGAGTGTTTTATGGCAACAGAATAACAGGTGACTGGCAAGCAGATATTAAGGTCCTGTAAAGTTGATAACAGAAGATATTGCTACTGCCTTTCCAACATAATCCAAATATTCCCTATAGCAGGGGTGGGCAGACTTTTCCAGGGTACGGGCTACTTCTAATTTTTTCAATGTGTTGCGGTCCACCCAGTGACGTCAGTGTGGTGAGCTAAAAAAAACGGCCTACAATATTTATTAAAACTTAATAATAAATACAGAATATGTACTTACCTACATAACTACAAGAAAAAAAACTTACTCTTTTAAAACTGCGTTTAAAGCAAATCGCGTCGGCGTTCCATAAATGTTTCTTTTAGCATGCGCGTCTTAGGTCTTAGTAAAGGCGGTCACCCCAAAATGTCTTGGTGGTCCACCGGTCGATCTCGATCGACTTAATGCCCACCCCTGCCCTATAGGGTTCAGATCTTCATTTTGCAGTGGCTAAAGTAAATATCTTAAATCAGGATCATGTTCAGTGAAACACTTTTGAACAGTTCTAGCGCGGTGGAGGGAACATTGTCCACGAGGGTCTCTCGTCACATCGAGACTAAAATGAAACATTGAAGAATGGACTTGATCTGAAACAATGTTAAAGTAATCCTTTATTTACGCCTGAGCTTCCATAAAAGACAGGGAGCTAGTACCAAACCAGCTGGACATGCCCAGCGTCTTGATGCTACCACCGCAACCCTAAACAGTGCTAATAATTCAAGATGAGTTCATTTCTTTAAGGGGCTAGTGCCCCACTCTCCTCCAGCCGTTGGTTAAAAACGAGAATTTGCTTAATTCACCCGACCGCGTCATCTTTTTCCAATCTTCGGATATCCAGTTATGCCGTTATGGACACAACTGCAAGCAAACTTTCTGGTTCTTCCCAAAAATTTTATGATCCCGCATAACCACGCCACTCGCTATACTGATTCTCTGCTATTATCTCCTCATTGTTTGGGTCAAGGTCGGTGTAGAACATTCATTAAAGTTTTCCGGCAGTTGCTCCACCGTAGACCCCTTTTTGTGCCGCACAAGCCGTCTAAGACAATCCTTATCACGAGCTTGAATTATTGATACCGATCCATAGTTACGCATTTTAGTCAGGAACTGATGGTTTTGTTTTCGACTGTAAAATATTTCAAATATCTCACCTTTAGAGAAGCCAGTGAGATATTCTGATCTGGCAATTGTGGCTCCTGGCAAACCGGCTTCCACAATAAGACATTTTTCAAACGGAGACAAGTCTGACGTTTTCCCACTTTTCTTAAATTCTCTTGGAATACTCACCGACAGTATTCTTATTCCCGTGTTGTGATGACTGGTAACTCATATGACCTATATGATATGACCTATATGACTCATATGATTCTCTTGGAATACTCACCGACAGTATTATCATCTCCGTGTTGTGATCACTGGTAACTCACATGGCGTACACATATTGCATAAATATGCCTGTTATGTACATATATTTACATAAATGTTCTGATTCACTGGCCGGTGTAGTTATACATTCATTTCTGTAAGGATTTAGTTTGGTTTGGATAGCTACGGACAACTTTTGCTACTCGAGGGCTAATTAGACCGGGACCTAGTGCTTAAACCCGATTCAGAATGGCTGCAAACTTCCATGCCTAGGATGGGAATCGAACTCACAGACTCTGGTATAGGATTCCAGCACCCTAGCCATTCAGCCATCTCTGTAAGGAAGGTAAATTAATTCTTCCTTCTGTACAAGTTAACATTACTTTACGGCGCTTACCTCGTTCCCACAAAACATCTCATCTATTCACTGCATTATCACATACATTAAGCTTCGTTTTATGTGTGTTGGAGTTTCTTAATTACCAAATATGGAATTAGAAATAACGACACTCGAGGCTAAAACGTTACACACTAAACATTTTCGTTACATGCAAATGAAAAAGAACGTAACTTATCATGTTACCATTTAGCAAGAGGATAAAAAATTAAACGAAATGGGCGCTCACGATTACTGATAAATGCAGTCATCGTCTCTGAGGGAAATTTCATTATCAATGCACGTGTCCTTAGTAATAATTAGTTAACACAGAAATAAAATATACTCCTGCCATTTACATAAAATCAAGTGACAAACGAGAAATTGAACCAGTGCTAATATCACTTTAAGAAAATATTTAGATATGTTTTCGTTAAAGTGACATTAGTTCAACCGAAATTGTTTCATTTTGTATTTCATGTTTTGAGATGTTCAATATGAAAACAAACGAACCAAGCAATTAATTTAACATTTAAATATTTCGAACATGTTTAACTTAAATATATTGCAGCCAATTGATAGAGTGGTTTGTTTTCAAAGTAATTACTAATCTGTTAAATATTCAAATACCATTGATTTCTTCCACCTTTTAAAATGAATTTAAGCTGAATTATTTAACAAAATCTATTCAAATTTAATCAACGGTTTTAAAACATTTTTCGTGAAATTTATAATAAGCACAACTAAATAGGCAAGGAGATAACAGGATATGTTACGAAGAAACAGTAAGCATAATACTTGTCTGATTTTTTCTAACACCATTTTTAGATAAATATGACTTTTTTAATTGTTACAGAGCTTTTTAAAATGAAAGAACAATATATATTGAACGTGAAAGTAAATTTTTCCAACCCTAGTAAATATTTAATTTTATCTAACGTTATTAAAAATTGGTTATTTAGTTAATTTAAAATTGTTAAAATGTATTTAGTTGGAATTGCATGTTTTTGAAAATATATTAAACAAGCTAACAAAATATAGTTGAAACTAAGATTTTAAACTTACCAACACACACACACACACACAACTTTCTATTAAGGCGACATTTTTCTTTTCCGTGTCTTTAATTCCCAGAATCGCGAATTACTTTTTTCTCCATTAATCGACGCTGGAAATACGATGGAGCCTCTACGCTTCGTGTCACTCATTTGTAGAATTGCGTAAACACGGACCTCTTTCCAGTACACATAATTAAGCTGGCATTGTGGGATGTTAGCAATTATTTACTCGTCCGATCAATACATATTAATGGTGAACTTAATGGATTTTGCATCATATATAATTAGCAGAAACACGGCGCGTTCCATTCAAAATTTCTTACGGCTAAGTAGAAGACAGACCAACGGCGATACTTTCCTACTCGTAAAGGGAATACCGTTCATAAAATACAGCTTTAAAGACAAACTAAATGTATATTTGGATTAAATAAATGTACAAACTGTGCGCAGAATTACTTAATTTGTACAGTTTTATTAGATTCATTGTGAAATGCTCGTATGTTATCGTGTACTGGTGGTAAGATATGATGTTCAACAGTGAGACATTTTGTTATTGTTCAATTAAACTATTAAAAAGTAAAAGATACATTTGCCCGGTTTTAGATAAATTGCTACATAATTATAGAAAATTGAAGAAGAATTGAATCTGATCATACTACTGCCTGTTATATTCTGTTCTTGATGACAATAAAACCTTTTTATTAAAAGATTTCCCACCTTTTATTGTAAATATAAGGGAAACTCCTTTATTAAATTAACAGATCGTTAAATTATTATTTTATCAAGAATTCTGAGTTCTCCTTTCTCTCACTCTTTATATATGTAAGGGTAAAAAATAGCTAAATTAAAATTAAGATGAATAAAAGGAGGGTTATTAGGAAAGGGGATCAAATTAGGCAATTAAAAGTAAGTTTTGGCAAAAAATAGATTTTAGTGTAAAATTGATCAACAGATGGTGTTACTTGTCCACGTTTCAGAGTAAGTACTCATGTGAAAAAGAGTGGAAGCCGTCAGAGGATACGTCGTCAGAGTGTCTTTCCAGAACATTCGAGAATAGAGTTTTTTGGCGGGGTTCAGGGGAAAGCGCGGCAGACCTTGGATAAATCTCGTGGTGAGTGGACGCTTGTCGTCCTCGAGAAAGGCAGCTAAATGGCGACTTCGCCATCTTGTCTAAATTTGTTAAGTTTGAGACTATTTTAATTAAACCATAAGCTAGCATTCTTGTGAATTGGAAATGGGGCGCCGTATTTTCGAATAATTCGATGGAGCTCAGTAAAGATTTTATATGAAATAAAAAGAGGTGTTAAGCAGCTACCAAGTGTCTCGTTTATCTTCATTCCGCCACGAAGTGCATGACAATCTAGATAGGTGCGCGCTATAAAATGTGTGTCGTGTGTGTGTGTTCCTTTGTTTGTTCGTTCATTAATTATTGTTCGAAATAGAGATTGGAAGATCTGACTCACAAGTAACATCGTTTTCTCTATCAATTAGCTGTCCTCTCCTTATTTTTTTTGTCTACGTAACCGGCTTGAAAAAAATTCTACAGAATGCTCTAGATTGATTATTAAGGGATTGGTTATTAAGATCAGCTCCTGAAATTCCTTTCCATTCTACCTTAATATAGAGTACAGCTGATGAGGACTTAGCTGTTGAATACCGTAAAGCGGTCTAGTTTATCCTGCGGGAAACCGACAGTCCATCTGATCCCAAAGATGTTCTGCGAATTTCAGGTCGGGGCTTAAAACATACATTTTCAAATCCTTCATGTCTTCAAAACAAAAAGCTGAAAACTGTGCTTTACGAATAAGTTGCTGTTATGAGTCAAAAAGAAACTTCTAATTATTACCACTTAGGGGGACAGTGGACTTTCAAAATTGTGCAATTTGTCCAAAAATACGATTTTTTTTTAATTTTATTGAATCGTGAAACTACGGACGAGTAGGAATCTGTTGCAAAAAGAAATTTTAATTTTTGTGATTACTTTCCTAGTTATAGGCATTTGTATTTAATTTAGATATTATGTGGTTACTAATAGCAATAACTTTAAATGCGTTTTTCTCAAAATAAAAATTTTCATGTCATACGAATACTCAAACTGCTCCATGCGTATTCCAAATTATCGTATTGCTTTGAAATTTAAGTTATTGAAAATAATTATGCTTCATAGCTCAGAATTTCTAAATTTTGTACTTGAAAAGATGATTTATAGGTATTTTGCATAATAAAAAGGGTGTTTTCACTATTATTATTTTTTTCTCTTTATATTTTTAATGAATGCTTAAAATAAGTAATAAGTTTCATTGTTAGTTCTATAAGATATCCTGTAAATAAAAATTACCATATTATGTGCAATAGAAATTCGCATGGAACATTTTTAATTAGGCCAATTTTTGATATAATTAATAATTCATAATTCATAAATTATTAAAATATTTCATCTTTAAATTTTAACCACTTTTAAATATCTATGGTACTAATCACATATTCAAATTTCAAGCAAATCTATTCAAAACAAAAAAAGTTAGGTTTGAAGGTTCACTGTCCCCTTAAAGGGTGGAGTATGAAGTATTGCTCAAAATTCCTTGTAAATATCAGAAAAAGACTTTGTAAAGATCCAAGTACTAAATTGTTATCTATATCAGGATAAATAATTCTAGTCTATTATGTTAACTCGTCTAAATTTTATAACAACTGAGAACAAAAAAAAAAACTTAAATTTTGATAGCTAATTTTAATGTCTCATAATTTTTGATAACGAATTTCGACAAAGTGATATATTTTATTGAAAGATATTATTTTATATTCGTTTAATTTATAAACTCGGTACAAATACTTTAAATAATAATCACATTTTGTTTCATATAACTTCCCAATAATATATGGCATTGAAATAACGAAAACGAAAAAATATATGTTATATAATTAAAACTTAAATAACTTATATAATTTTCCCATTAAGAAAGAATTACATTTTAATGATAGAAGTCTAAAATCACAATGTTGTAAAAGGAAATGAAAACCTGAAACCACTACGGAAATGAATTTGCAGAAGGAAATTGATTTTCAAAGGCTTTTACGTATTTTACATATGAGAAACGTTTCATTTAAGCAACAGCAAATGGAATTTCTTGTTTGGAAAATAAAGAGAATAGATGTTTTTCGATCCTGTTAAGTGCATTTCTTTTAGGTAATAGACAAGAAAATATATTTCTGTTTAAAACTTGGAACATGTGGGATCTAATCTGCTCATAAAAAAGGACAATCTCTTAAGAATGCATTTAAAATAGATGCAAAAAAAATTCCATTCTCGGCACAAAATCCTAAAAAATAGGGATAAAAACTGATTTATGCGAAAGGATACAATTAATTTTTGCATTTTTTTTACCATAAAAGTAAATTTTGCATTTACTTTGTGTTAAAAATTAACTAGTTTAATGGAGAAACTAAGCCTTTTTTGTAAATATAAGAAAAAAATCATTTTTATAATCATTTAAACAATTTAATTAGCAAATGTCACCCCCCCATTTTTTTTTACTTTTTGGTCATGAATATATATATTTCTTTTTTTTAAATAAGTTGAAAATACGTAATTTGACTTTTGAAGTTTTTTTCGGTCTCTCTTAAAAAAAATTTCACCCTCATTTTTAGATATATTTTAAATATTTAATATTTTCAGAAAACGTACAACTAGAAAATAAAATAACATTAAAAGCTTTTTTACTTATCCTAAGTAGAAATCACTTACACCTAGAGTTTGTTAGTTTTTTTTTTTTTTGTTTTTTATCATGGAAGTACCATATATCAAATCATAGCATACAACTAAAAAGTAAACAACTATATAATAAGTAATGACATTCAATAAGTCACATTAGACACATGTTAACTTTATCAATTTTCTTAAACCTGTCCGTCTACTTTTCGTATTTCTTTGATTTAGCTCCTAGTGGTAGCAAAATTAAAAATGAACGACTTACAAAGAACTTTTATAAATCCGTCACAACTAAATAATGAGAAATTAAAATTTAGGCATTCTACTTGTTACACTTTGGAAGAAATAACTGTCTAATTAACGTTCTTCACCTGAAATTAGAAAAAGAAATTACAGCGAACAAATATCTTAACTAAAAGCCACTATTTATTTGATTCGTTCTTTTCAGTTCAATGCATTTTCAATTCAATGAAAATCAAGGTAGTTTCTTAATCAGTTTAGACCGTGCGTTATTTTGTTCGAGAAAGTTATGTACAATAAGGTTTGTGTTAGATCATGATGTAGAATTTCATTTCCATCTGGCTACAACGTACTAAGGGCCTGTTCAAATAGAATCCGTCAGCATAAAAGTTTTTAACTAATCATATACCAATCATTGACCCATTTAACCAATCAGCGCCAACGGAATCTTTAACGCTGATGGATTCTGTGTGAACAGGCCCTTAGAGTGTGAAAGGTACAGAACTCTATTAGAGTATATAAATGTATTTCTTGGAATTCATTATCCCATTAGAACCTTAGAGCGCAGAATCTGCAGTCTTCAAACTTAAAAAACACCGGTTCCTTTGCATTTATCGTTTTTTAAAATGACGCCCCACGTCCTTTTACACTTTTCCAGCAAATGATGCTACTAAATATCTCCGACGGTCATTTTTGGAGTAAAATTTTGTCGTTAAGTCACAAGGGTATACTTCCGGAGATATGCATTCGGTTTACGTGTTTGCTTACCCATCGCATAACCTTCTTCCTAGTACATCAATACCCAGAATACTCGAGACAACAAAATCAATGCGCGGAAAGTAGCAAAATTTTCCATGACATCAAAGAAAATGCTGAACAATCCCTATGAACAGAAATACTAAGGGATTCTATCTACACTCTAGTACACACCACTTTAAAGCGAGCATAACGACCAGAGTGAAACCAAATCCCCAAGGATTGTGTTTTTTAAAGAAGGGGAATAACTCCATTCCATGGGGCGAGAATATAGGAAAAGCTGTCCCCGAAGAACCAAATTCCATTGATAATAAACGAAATCCAGCACTTCTTTCTTAAAGATCAGTATTAATATCCTTTTCGTATTGACTAAGATCATTTGTACATTAATGCTGTTGTACAACACGGGTGTCAAACTCAAAGACTAACTTGGGCCAAACAAACAAGGTTTAACTATAGGGGGGCCATAAAAAAAAATCAATATTGATAGAAACGTAGGTTTATTTACCTAATAACAGTATATTCAACATAAATATATGCATTTTGTTTAATAATAACAAAAAAGAGTGCCATTAAAAAACATTTAGCGAATTCTTCTTATCTTATTATAATTCTGCGTCGGTTATTTTATTATACATTATTGTGTGCCAATATATTGGCCGGGCCTCAAAAATGTTCGTCGCGGGCGGCATGCGGCCCACGGGCCGCGAGTTTGACATCCCTGTTGTACAATAACTCTAAAAGAACAAATCATTCGAGTAAAGATATCATTAGCGAAGATGGATTTTCGAACACAAAAATCAGCTAATCGATTCCAATAGATCAGTTGTTGATTCAAGTGTTTAAACACAGCACTATTCCATCGATACGTTCTAATGCTAAAATACTCCAAACAAAAATTGTCTCTAAAGTATTTTTTGTTCTTAGGGACTGTTTAATTTGATTGATGGGGGATTTTCCAGTGCATTATACAAGAGCTTAAAGAGAAGGCTGCTTTGGTGAACTGCTTTGGTAAATTGCGATAGTGAGACAAACAATCTTTCCTGTTTTCCTTCAACCAACTTTTCATTTCTTTTTGTTATTCGTGGTTTTTCAGTGTAACATATTTTATACTTGTATGATAAAAGTTTGCTTTTATAGGAATTCTAGAAGCCCAAGATGCATTTTCTGAGACACAAGACTTATAGGTGAATAACATGTATATTCACACCAAATCAGGCTTTTTAGTTTAAATTAGGGGGGGTTGATGTCAGACGCCTACTCTTGGTGCCCCCGTTCTCGTTAAACGACTGACTACTTGTCGCCTTCTAAGTAAAATTCCCTATTGAATAAGTCGGCAAGAACTTCCAGCTCCTTGCCTAAAGCGGTCGGTGTGGCTTTCTTTAGACTTGCCATGTGTCACGACTACTTACAGAGTCACTTGTATCGAATGGCACTGGCAGATACAGATACCTGCCGTCTTGGTGACTATGGCATACCTGTAAAGGAGGATTTGTAAAAGAGATTTGAAGCACGGATTCACAGTTCATGCTGGCAAAAAAGCAACTACACCATTATTTATCACGAAGGAAAATTGTTCAAGAGCACTATTTCTGTGTAAGAGAAGTGGCACGGCACTAAGTCTATATTGAAGAAGATTTACCTGTCGGAAAATGTTCGTGGGATCAAATTTTTGTAGTTCAATCAGCACAGTAAGTCTATGCAGGAGAACTCGATGCCGAACTGTTCGTAAGGGGAAAATATGGCCGAAAGTGGATGCTGAAGAAATTACTGGTGAAACCAGTCAAGAAACGTGGATAGTTCGCGGAGAAAGGAATAAAAAAAAACTCTTCGATGATAATTACCGCTTCTCAGACCTCTGCCATCTCGAATACAACAGAAACAGGTAAAGTACCCTCGGTACTGTGAAGGATGTCATAAATTGTGATACAGGATCTTGATGCCTGATGAGCTTCATTTCATATGTTAGCCGAAAAAACGTAATAATACAGTGGTAGTTGCAAAGTGTAGCCAAAATAACCACAGAGAACTCCATCGTCTACCGCAATCCGGGAATAATATCAAATGAAGAATAAAACGAGATTGAGCCAAATATTAGGTCGATGTAAATTATTTATTGAAGTTATTTAAATACTACGTAGTACAATATTACACTAACAATTACTTTACTTCTATATTCTAAGTTCACATCTCAAGATTTCCTCGTTAGTTGCAAGACACAAAATGACCATTATAGTTCTTAAAAAACATACATATAAATGGTATAGCCTCCTCACAAAATTAGGCAAAAAAACCACATTCTGGAGGGGCTTCTAAAAGGCACTACCTATATATCTAGAAAAAAATCGTGATCTCTATATTCTAGTTGTTCTCAGACAGGATTAGAGGGAGCGAGGGTTACAAGAAAGTTGTGTGCCAAGATGCCAAGCGCCGTAGCGTACCTAGTGTGAAGGCAGGACGCGCATTAAGTTAAAAGGGCGATAACAGGCGAAAAGTTTCAACCATCTGCCTATGACGTAACGGCGCCGCAGATTTAAAAAGCGGTGATTGGCTGAGCAGGTGAGACCTGGCGATTTTTGAAATTCACCAAAATTTGGCGATTTATCGCCAAAGCTGTTTTCTCAGAAGCTGCGCTGATTCAATTAACGGCACTGCCTTTGCAGGATTGTGAAACGGCGCCCTTTGTAGAAATAATTGACACGTGTCGCGCTGAGCGCCGCGTAAACGACAAACTGTTTTCGAATGGGATTTCGCATATGGCACGTTGCTTGTTAGCCATTCCACAGGAAACCGTAATTTAAAAAGATCCTGGCAAAGAGTACCGTAATGGTTTCTTCAACAATATGGAGTTGATTCTATTTACGCACAGATGTGCATGAATGAGCAAAGATGTCGTTAAGGAAGACCACTCGGAATCCAAAGCAAGAACTTAAAAACACACCTGTTAATATAAGCAATATTTTACATATTGCTTGACAAAGTGACTGAATTAAAGTATTCCCTGATATTAAATAAATTCTAGATTAAATTGGGGCCAAATTAGCACACATTAACTGTGGCGTTAAATTCCACGCTACAGTACCCATGACTGGTGAGCACCTCAGCATATGCCCTGCTGTTCTTAAATGTTTCCCATAATGTGTTACTGACGGAGCCTTTGGCAATTGTTTTTATCGTTCATCTTCGAATTTGGGCGGCTCGCCTACTCATTTCACCGATCGAGAGATCATAGACGGGAAAAGGATAAAAAAAGTTTTGATTAAAAACAAAACTTTTAGTGTTATCCTAATTGGAATTTATTTCCATGTAGTTATCGCTCCCGACATTTTTTCTCTTAATACCATATCTTTCAGTTCGCATTACAGGAGAGTGTGCCTTCTTTTTAATTTCAATAATTTGAAAACACTATTTTTTAACAAGCTCTCGAACTAATCCTGAATGACTAAGTAATGTCCATGCAATTCATTGTAGCATGTTCACTAAGATTTACTAGGGAAAGTTTTGCATATTGCTTCAAATTTTTATAACAAGAAAGATAAATCTTTTCAACATGTTCAACCAGAAAGTAAAGAATATAGGAACCATAATTATTAACTGATAAAATAAAATATTCCTCTCTCTGTCTGCTGAATACTGAATTCTGACAATTTTAATATATCACCTTAATCATAAAAGAAAGTTCCAAACTTAAGAGAAATATGCAGATGATTTTAAATTGCTCTGAGTTTTGGAGTGTATAAAAAATAACTATGGCAGAAGTATTGATTTAAGATATCAAATGCTAATCACTATATATATGAGTGTGAAGGAACATCTTTTCATCTTCAAAATACAGTCATTCATTAGTCATTTCCTCTCATTGTAAATTATAATTTTTTTCATCTTAGATCTCAAAAAGAGAGTGAAGCTTGGAATTCTATGCATAAAATTAGTGTTGGTCAAATTAAATGTTTGTCTGTATAGAATTCCTAAATAGGACTATATATAACAAGGAATTGGCAATTTACAGAAAAAACCTTACACCTACACTAAAAACCTTAACTATATTTTACAACTTATAACTTATAAATTACTTACTATATTATATAAAATATACCTCAGCAAAGGAAAGAAAATCAAAGAAGACAGAATGTAAAATAAGTAAAGCATTTAGTAAAGAAAGGAGCATTAATATATATATATATATATATATATATATATATACATACATATTCATATACATATATATACATACATATACATATACATACATACATACACACACAATATATAAATATATATATATATATATATATATATATATATATATATATATATATATATATATATATATATATATATATATATACACTGAAGTGCCACTGAATTAGGGATACCTACCTAGTAACGAGTTGGCCCTCCTCTGGCCTTCCTAACGGCTGCCACACGACGAGGCATAGATTCAACAAGTTTCTGGAAACGTTCCACGGGAATGGCTTGCTAAATATTGGCTAAAGCTGTCCATAATTCAGTAAGGTTCTTTGGTGCTGTGTGATGGCATTTCACGCCTTCTTCCAAAACATCCCAAAGATGCTCAATAGGATTTAAGTCTGGGCTTCTAGGTGGCCAATTCATGATAGAGAAGTCAGAGGAATGCTCATCCAACCAGCCAGTAGCCAACCGGGACTTGTGAGAGGTACAGTTGTCTTGCTGGAAAACTCCATTACCGTGCGGATTACAGAACAGCATAAACGGATGGAGGTGATCACCCAGCAACTCTATGTACCGAATTGCATTGAGGGAGGTTGGTACACGCACCAAAGATCCCAAACTGTGCCACGAAAAAACACCCCAGAGCATGATTGAGCTACCATGCCCTTGTACAGTTCCAGCCAGGGATGCAGGATCCATGGCTTCATGAGCCTGACACCATATTCTCAGCCTCCCGTCGGCGTTAAGTAGTCGGAATCGAGACTCATCACTCCATGCTACTCGTTTCCAGTCCTCTACACTCCAGTCTCTGTGCTCTCTTGCCCAGGCAAGACGTCCAGCCCGATGGCGAGTATAGAGCAATGGTACTCTCGTAGGTCGACGGCTCCCGAAACCCATACGGTGAAACGAGCGTTGCACAGTCCGTTTACTGACTGTACGACTGGCACCGTCATTAAACTGGGTGGTAATTTGAGCTAATGCATGGCTTCGCTGCCTACGTACAATACGCCTGAGCCGTCTCTCACCACGCACTGTCAAGGCTAATTGTCCTTTGCAGTTTGCCCGATCGCTAGTTTTTTTCCACCATCCATGAATTCTTGGTATACTCTTGACACTGTCGGCCTTGAAAATCCTAGCTGTCTGACGATTTCGGAAATTGAATGGCCCATGCGTCGCGCACCTACGATTTGTCCGCGATCGAAGGCGTCTAAATCAGTCAGTTTACCCTTACTGGCAATTCCAACAACTAATTCAGAACAACCACAGTACGCGCTATATATGCAGTTACCACAGCGCCCTCACTTGCGCATACATGATGCGCAGATATACACAATTTGCATAGGCTTTGCTATCCCTAATTCAGTGGCACTTTAGTGTATATATTCATACATAATACATATACATATATATACATACATATACATATACATACATACATACACACAATATATATATATATATATATATGTGTGTGTGTGTGTATATATAATCTATATATAATATGCTTCAGTAAAAGAGTATGGGATCAGACAAGATTACACACTTTTTCATTAAAATCCTCTCTACAAAAAAACACCTGTCCTTTTAATAAACTCTGAATCAAATACCATTTCTAATTAATTCAAAGATTAACCAAAATATCGTCTCCAGAGATACAAGGTGCGCCCATAAAGTAACCGGACAAATTAAAAGATCAAAAAATAAAATTAAAAAGTGAAAGAATAATAACCTAGCTAGGAAGAGTAACATCGCAACTCTTGTTAAAGCCAGTTGAAACTGGTCATTTAGTCATTTGCATATAAAAACGATGTAGTAATTTTCATTTACTGAGAAGGCATTGTACAAAAAAATGCTTTTGGAATGGAACAACGTCGTAACATTAAATGTTGTTACAAATTAGAAAAATCTGCTACTGAAACTTTAGAGTTGATTCGAACAGTATATAGTGATGAATCGTTATCAAGAACACAAGTGTATGAGTGGTACAACCGCTTTAACTGTGGGTGAGAAAGCATTGAAGATGAACCAAAGATAGGGCGCAATTAAACTTCAAAGAATGAGGGAAATGTAGAGAAAATTCGTTCTCAAAATCAAAGACGAAGATGATGCTGATTGCATTTTTTGATTGCAAAGGACTTATTCACCCCGAATTTGTTCCTGAAAATCAAACCATTAATTAGTATATTTACAAGGAGGTACTTTTTCAATTAAGAAACAGGATAAGGCAAGTTAGGAAGGAACTGTTTGATTCTGGGCAATGGTTTCTTTTACACGATAATGCTAGGCCCCATACAGAAATTTCTGTATAACAATATCTTGCTAAGCATTCATTTACAGTGATAAATCACCCACCATATTCTCCCGACTTATCGCCAACTTTTTTTTTTCCTTTTTCAGAAGCTTAAGATCGCCATGAAAGGACAGAGATTTGAAAACGTCTCGGATATTAAACCAAATGTTATGAGTATTTTGCGAACTGTTAGTTCCAACGCCTTTAAACAGTGTTTCGATGACTTGAAGAAACGTTGGAAAACTTGTATAGCCTCTTTTGGCGATTATTTTAAGGAGATAAATTTATTTGAAGGTGAGTAATATTTTTCTTATTTATAAAAAATTGACCAGTTACTTTATGGGTGCACCTTGTAGTTATTTTACAACATGCAAAACAATAATTAAAACTTCTATATTATTTGAATGCAGTTAAGTTTATTCAAAATACTTTCTGCAGTTGCAAAAATAATTTATGCAACTTGTACTTCCAAAGTATAAACTTCTGTTTAAGGTAAACGTGGGATAAAAAACAAATGTATTTCTTTCACAAATAATTGCTGCATTTTATTTGCAAAGCTTATGAGGGGTTTTCAAATACCTGCGTTTGTGATGCGCAAAATTACATTTGTATATTCACGTTTTATCATTATGAAATAATTTTCTTTTTAAAGTGACTTTCAAAAAATAAATTTCGTAAAGTTCTTCCCATACTCAACCCTGTCACAATTCAGATTTATGAATAATGGATTTAGTGCTGGCAAACTTTACAACTTCATCTTTCTCTGAGCGATATATTTTTTAATGAACTCCTTCTATATTCATTCTTGGGTTTCCAAAGGAAGCTCACGCAAGCTTTAAATTACAGCTTCCGTATCGAAAAGATCCATTAAGTATTCCTTCAAGTTTCATAAATCTAGAAAATTTCAATCTTTTTTTAAAAAACTCATTAACTCGGTGAATATATATTCCATTTTACAACGAAATTAATATGTTTCTTCTCAGCGGGCAAATACGCTTTAATGCTTTGAGGGAAAAATAATTCTTTGATTTAAATTTCTGGACACAAGATTCGAAAAATTGTTTCTGAATACATCGGAAATGTTTTTCATTAAAGAGGTCATATCTTTACTCTGAATGCAACTTATCTGATTAAATGAGGGATAGGATAAGAGCACTGAATTAACATCGGATATATCTCACAGGATGGGGAACAAATCTTTTTTCCTATGCGTTTTGAAATATCTTTATTAATATTTTTCACAAATCAGTTCTGCAATTAATTTATTCGAAGCCACAAAAGAGTTGCTAAATGTACGAGAACAGGCCGTACGTTAGAAGACACGTACTTACATAGACAATCAAATAACACAAAAAAGTCTTAAATTTTCAACTTATTGAAGTCCAACTTTTTTTCACTAATAAACTCAGAGGAAATTATTATGCTACGGTTAAGACTAAGATAAAGATAAAACGACAGAATCTATATATTTAAGTTGCTAAGCCGACTTTTTGGGTAGTCCGTGAGAGAAAACTACTTCATCAATTTACTTCATCTTAGTCTTAAACGAAAGATTGTAATCTCTAGATTTGTCAAATTTGGATTTTGTAACTGCAATTTCTATTAATTAGCTATAGTGTACAATTCAAAATTGATTTCTACGCATGCTCAGTGACATGTTTTAATGATAAACACATTTATTCCGAAGAGTCTCTCTAGATCTCTCTCTGCCATTTTTATTTTTATGATAATTATGTTTGTGAAATATAAGATTAAACCTGATGGAAATTGTTTATTTTGTGCTGTTTAATTAGCGATAATTTACAATTATAAAAATTGCTTTCTGCGCATGCTCAGTGACATTTTAAAATCTTGCTTTAGATACTCACTAAGCAAAAGGTCTCTTAAACACATTAATTTGTTTCTGCGCGTTATGATTTTCAACATTTGGCAATGATGTGTTTAGTATAATTTGTGTATAAGTACATTTATTTACTATATCCGTCATGTTTTGACAGGTACCAACTAGTGATATCATTAAAACATCATGAAACACTGCAAAATATTTCTAACTTTTTAAGTCCATTCACACAAGTTAAAACAGTCTTATTTCCCACACACACACATTTTCTATAGAATTATTTCAATTAAGAAAGTCTCTCACTGTATGACATCGCTAGCGAATGAGACAGACAAATTTTAGAATACGTTCCACGATCTGTACTGACTAGTTTATAGGTGATCTGTTTCAGTACTCTGTTTGACAGCCTTGAGTTTCAGCTTTCGCTAGACATGACTACTACTTCCGAGTTTTGTCACTGTTCTTGGATTGAATAAGCTTTCTATCAGTGATAAAATTGCGGGACTAGAAGGCTAGGCGGCAATTAAAATTTACGGATATTTGAAAGCAATTAATAGTAATGCCTATGAGTTCAATTCGCATTTAGTTCAAGCTATCTAATTTCAAATTTCCGGTTGACAATCTTGAGTAATAACGTTCATGAGTGAACAGTTTTACTTCCGAATTCGGAACTTTTCCAGTGAGAGAACGAGTTAAGGTAGCAGTCTGATAGAAATTCTGGCACTAGAAAGTTGAAAACCAATCCATATTAAGACGACAGAGATAGTTCTATATTCCTATTGTAAATGGACAGTTCAAATGGCCTTGGAGTTAATTTCCTGTACGACAGTCTTCAGAAATGTCATTGTTAGTCAAGATTTCTATTTCCAAGTTTAGAAGCAATCAGTGAACTAGAAACATATAGATCAGTATTTGTCAGCGAACGATTTAAGAAGTTTCATAGAAGCTGCGTGTAAGTCCAAATTTACGTATGGCAGCAAATTCGTTTTAGTTCAAACGTGTTTAGTTTCTGAATGGCAGTCTCGATTTAGAACTTCCGTCATGAGCATGACTTTCGACCTGAGAAGTTACCACTGAATCATCGAATTTATGGCAGTAGAAGACTGCGCGGCCCTTCGAAATCCACAGACTATGAAAGAGAGTTTTAGTAACAGTTGAATGAATGGTAGAAACGTCCGGTAGAGGGCATGACAAGCCAAAAGCTGCAGCGTACATTGCGTGATGAGTATATAGGATCATCGAATAAGGTGTCCGTGAATTCACTTGTGCAAACCGGGAACAACAATCGACCGATCGGATTTTGCGTAGCAGCAGATGGTATGTTAATTCTAGGAGTTTTATTTTTCTATGTTATGGTGACCATGACTGCGCTGAGGGAATGCGACGAACTGTGCGCTTCTTCCTACATGGGTTTTGAAGTTGGATACAAAGGGGCGGTCCAATTTTTTGGCCACCAAGAAGCCCTGATTTGACCACTCGAGACTTTTTTGCTATAGGGTTACCTAAAAAACATTGTGTACGCTGAGAAGATTCGGGACTACCCTATTTATCGGACAGAATCACTGCTGCAATAACGACTGTTCCTGTTATGATCGAGCGTACCTGGGTGGAAATAGACTATCGGCTATATGTGTGCCGAGCGACGAGGGGTTCTCATATCGAAACCTAGTAGGTAATGTCCAAACCTTGATTCATTTCTGTATCTTTTGGAGGAAAATGAACACCATAAGTTTTATTATATGGTTTTTTATTTCACGTTGCAATCACAGACACCTTTTTTGATGACATTGTATTTTGCATAACAACAACGCAACCCATGTCTGTCAACAAACGATGGACGAAAGCAACGAATTTTGCAATCCATGGTTGTTTACGTCCTTTGCATAGTTTCAGTTCGGCATAGTCAGACTGCTAGTTGCTTTTAAAATCGAAATAAGCGCTGGATAATCAACATTTTTTTTCATCACGAGGCCTAAGCAGTGGCGTATCGAAGGTGGAGGCAAGGGAGTTTATCATGCCCCGAGAGCCACTCGCAGAGGGGCGTCAAATGGTCCCCAAGACTATCGGACCATTTGGTCCCCAAGAGCATGGGGGCTCCAAAAAGGTATCGTACCCCGGGCGCCAGTTATGCAAGCTACGCCACTGGGTCTAAGTAACAGTAAAACTGCTTTAAAAACGGATTTAAAGAACGCAAGAAACATTCTTCAAGAACGAAATGAAATGGTGGGCTGAATTTTAAAATAATATATGTACTAAATGGGGAATATGCTAGCAAAAACGTTTTGCCATTTTTAAGTAAAATAAATGTACTAAATTAAGTGTATTTTAACTTTATACGGATTCCTGTAATTTTTAATTGACGAAATATAATTTTAGAGAAATAAAGATCTTTTTTATCTCTCCGTATTAACTCATAAGGAAATTTTATAACTCCCTTTTACAAGTGGCAAAAAATAACTGTAATGAGGACCCATTCCATGCTTGTAAAAATATACCCTTGAATATATGAAAGATTTGCAGATTAAAATTATGTATGCAATTTATACACGTAGGAAACAGCATATTGAACTGAAAATAATTCATCCAGATATTTAAGTTATTGTTTCAAGATTGAATTTTTTCAAAGTTATTCAAAAAGAAATTCTAGCTTAACGTAAGCAGGCCATTTCAGTTTATACTACGTAAGCGCGCATCACGAATAATTTACCAGCAAATTGAAAGATTTGAAACTTTGATTTTAAATGCTCAATATAGTTATGTCACTTTTACAATAATATTAAATATTTTACATTTATTGCAAAGGGTAATGTATTTAAGAATTATTATACAGTCGTAAAATATTATTCAAAATTTATAGTCTAGATACGTTGCAAGTAAATGCAGTTGTGATAGCTTTAAACACGAAGCTATAGTTTTAACTAGTATATTTTATTCCACCTGAACACTGCAGTAACTTTCCATATTTAATTCTTGACTCAGTATTTAGATTTAAATACGTAGTATAAACAATCTCTAACGAATATCAAATTTTGAAATAACTCATTAGTTCCGTTACAACAGAGGTGAAATTTCTGTTTGTAATGTTGGCGAAGCTTTCTTACGCTTATAATAAAACTTAATGAAGATTTTATCTATTACAATGCGTCCTATTTCAGCAGTTTGTCAGCTATAACTTAATTGTATCTGTGTGACTGTATTTATCGTGAATGAATCATGTTTCTCTAATAATTAATATTACGATGACATTTTATTCGATATGCACTTCATAAACAGAGCACATATTTACCAGGTTACTTGTGATGTTGCATTAAAGAGCGTTATGATTATGAAGGGTGCAGTCCTATTAGTTTAAATTTATTAAAGACTTTTGATGTTCGTTTTCTCGTATATTTGATTGCATTTACTTCTGGTTCATTTTTTGAGACTCTTTAATATATCATTTTCACAAATAAATACATAACATAAAAATTATTATTTATACCTGGAGTATTTACAGTGTGTTCAGCGAAGGAGTCTCTGATTTCAAAATTAAAAATCTCGAAAACAAAGATCTGTAGAAGAATGCAACAAACGGTATGTTTATCGTGAAAGCTGTAAGAATTTTATATACTAATTTTCGAAATAGTTACAAAAGATGCTAATAGATGGCGCTGTTAGCCAAATTTTATTGGTGCAAGCATGGATTGGCCTCTATATTTGCCGGACCTGAGTCCCTGTGACTATTTTTTGTGGGGCATATTAAAATATACTGTCTACAGGAACCATCCCTCCACGCTGGACGAGCTTCAATCGGCGATTTGTGTGGCAGGTCGATTTTTGTGGAGATACTATAGGGTGTGATGGCAAATTTTATTTTTTGTTTCCGCCACCTCCTTATAGTGAATGGTGGACATTTTGAAAAGATTATGATGTAGTGATTGCAAAGGCTACGAGTTGATTTATGAATGCTGATACGAGTTGTAGAGCGCCATTTGGTGGCAGCTCTTGTAACTATTTCGAAAATTAGTTTATAAAATTATTACAGCTTTCACGAAAAATATACCGTTTGTTGCATTTTTCTACAGATCTTTGTTTTCAAGATTTTTAATTTTGAAATCAGGAACTCCTTCGCTGCACACACTGCATCTACGCTCCTTCTAAAAACATAGCAATTAAAAAGTACGAAAATATAAAATAATGAACTCTTGTGTGGTATGAATAATTTTTATAGCATAAAATATATAGGATATTTAGATTAGTTATCATTTAGCTAAATTATCTCTTACTGGGCGAATAGAATTTTAAAAAATGAATACCGAGTACATTAGTTAACATAGAAAATCCACACTGGAAAGACACAGTAGAATGTAGGCTTCCCCTGAGAATAATTATTATTGACCTGATGTTGCTCTGATCATCATTTTCTCCCTTTTTGTCTTCATCACTTCCTTCTTCCTTGACGTTTATACATTCTTCAAGGGTTTTGTCGACATTGGAATATGCGGGAACCAAAACTCACCATCTACATTTACGTTGTCTTTAAAAGAAACTCGATACCTTTTTTTTCGCCCTCTCTTCTTGCAGCTAGGTTTTATTTTTTTTCTCTCAAAACACCACTAACTCTTTCTAGAGAATATTCACAATGAAAACCTTCAAATATTTATTTTCCACTCCCTAGCTGAATGTAAACCCGAATTTCATCAACAGTTACAAATTAAAGTCACCTTCATTTCTTCCAACTTCCAGTAATACGTTCACTTTCCAATGCTGCTTAAACAGTTCGGAATAATACAAAACAATTTAAAGTCTACATGAGGGGTCTCCAATCTACGGCCCGCGAGCACCATCAATATGACCCTCCATAGTTTATTTTGATTACATTGTAAAATTTACAATGTAGGCAAATCATACAAAATAATAATCATATGTTTTTATTTAACGACCATTTAAGAAACACAATAAATGACATACATAATGAAATTGAACATTTTAACTGCGATGAATGATATGAGATTTATCCTAAAAACTTACAATAAGTGACTTACATATGTTTTTTACATAATGAAATTAAACATTGCAATTATGTTTAATGAGATTTATGTAGCTGTAACTTTCCACTGACAATTGTTTGCAGTTGTGGATCAAGTTTACTAGTGGAAATTATCAGCAGCGACTTATCAGATTTCATTGATTTTCAGTCCAAGAGATGATATATGCAACCAAAAGGACGATGATATTTGGTGTCTAAAAGTATCGATTTGTAGTCAATTATAAAAACCAATAGCAGACAGACATCTTACATTCTTGACGGGCATTTGCGTCAATCGTGTCCGTTCCCGAGGGCACGTGGAAATAATTTATGATCGTTACTAAATCCAAGTAAATATTTAGTTTTGAAAGTCGCATAAAGTCTTCTGCTTCTACGCTTTCTACGTCAGACAGAGGTGTAGAGGTTTCGTGTTATTTCCATCTTCAGCATCAACTTAAGTGGATGGTGGACTTTCAAATTACCAAAAATCCAAAAAAAATTGGAATTTTTTTGTGTATTAATATTTTTTAAATATGTGAATATTGGAATAAAATGCATTTAAAATATGTAGTGAAAAGTAAAATGAAAACTTCGGGGCTTTAGAAAAGTAAGTATTAAAGTAGGGGAAGAAACATCTTTTAAGTGGTCATTTCCAGATTTGCAAGTCTTTGAAATGCTCCTTGCGTCATAGTTTTTGACGAAATTTTATAAAATTTATCACAAATACTCCTCTAATCTATATATATAATACAGTTCCGTAATTAACTGACTGACTGACTGACTGACATACAACTCACAGACCAAACCGCTGGACCTAAAGAGTTGAAATTTTGCATGGCGATTCCTCTTATACTGTAGGTGTGCACTAAGAAAGATTTTTGAAAAATTCTTCTTAGATTTTTTTAAATTAAATTTTTAAGCTGTTTTAGTAACTTTTTTTAAGTTTGCATTTAAAATAATAATTTGAGGGTTATAAAATTTATATCACGAGAAAGACCATAAAAATTCCTTTAAAATGAAATCTTTTTCGAATCTTTACCTCCATTTTCTGATTTTTTGGTGAATTTTTAAAGATTACATTTTAGAATTTAATTTATTAAATGCTGATCACGTGGTTTCTTTTTCTGGTACTTTAAATAAATTTATCGTCACGTGCATAACAACTAAATAAACAAAAAAAAATTTTCTTCCTAATGCGGCAGATGATTTGACATTATCGAAAAAAATATTAAATTACAATAAAAGATATTCTGTTCCTCAAACTGTACTATATTAACTGCACTATATTCTTTAGTATGTCCTATTACATTTAATTTGAATATTTCCTTTTACATTATTTTGTCTATAAAAATATCCCTTACAATTTTTTTATAATTTTTTTTTGTTTTTTACATCAATTGTATACATTGATCGTCGTATTTATTATAAATATATATATTTATTTTTTTGGCATAAATTGCATACATTGACCGTTGAATTTAATTTGAATGTACTCCATAGCGAAGTGCGGGTTTTCAGCTAGTACTAGTATAAAAACCAATGGCAGACAGACACCCATATTTCTTGACGGGCATTTGCGTCAATCGTGTCCGTTCCCGAGGGAACGTGGAAATAATTTATGATCATTACAGAACCCAAGTAAAGATTTAATTTTAAAAATCGCATAAAGTCTCGTACTTCTAAGTTTTCCACGTCAGAGCAGAGGTGTAGAGGTTTCGTGATATTTCCATCTTCACCATCAACTTAAGAGGATGGTGAACATTCAAAATAACAACAATCGAACAAAAATTGGAATTTATTTTGTGTATTAATATTTTTAAAATATGCGAATATTGGAATTAAATGCATTTAAAATATGTAGTGAAAAGTAAAATGAAAACCTGGTGGCTTTAGAAAAGTAAGTATTAAAAGTAAACATCTTTTTAGTGGTCATTTCCAGATTTGCAAGTCTTTGAAATGCTCCTTGCGTCATAGTTTTTGACGAAATTTTATAAAATTTATCACAAATACTCCTCTAATCTATATATGTACAAAACAGTTCCGTAACTGACTCACTGACTGATATACAACGCACAGACCAAACCACTGGACCTAAAGGGCTGAAATTTTGCATGGAGATTTTTCTTATGATGCAGGGGTGCACTAAGAAAGATTTTTGAAAAATTCTTCTTAGATTTTTTCTAAATTAAATTTTTAAGCTGTTTTAGTGAGTTTTTTTAAGTTTGCATTTAAAATAATAATTTGAGGGTTATGATATCTTTTTCGAATCTTTACCTCCATTTTCTGATTTTTGGTGAATTTTTAAAGATCAATTTTTAGAATTTAATTTATTAAATGATGATCACGTGATTTCTTTTTCTGGTACTTTAAATAAATTTATCGTCACGTGCATAACAACTAAATAAACAAAAAATATTTTTTTCCTTGCTAATGCGGCAGACGATTGGACATTATCCAAAAAAATATTAAAATACAGTAAAAGAAATGTTCTACAAACTGTACTATATCAACTGTACTATATTCTTTAGTATTCTTTATATTAGATTTCAATTAAATATTTTCTTCTACATTATTTTGTCTATAAAATTATCCTTTACAAATTTCTTATAAATATATATATATATATATATACACTGCTGGCCACTGTAAATGCAACACCCTGTAGGAAACATGCAAATAACATGCAATTTACAACATGAATTAGCTGAGGTGAGATATGCAAATGATTAGAATTTCAGCGCAGACGCACATCACGCGCGCCTGTGGCTCCACTTCAAAGCGCTATTTAAGGCTTGAGATTTCGACAATTTCAAGTTCGGCAATTGTGTTTTTCTTGTGGATTTTTCAAAAAAACGATCAATTATGCCTCGTCGAAAACAGCGATCATCTTTTGATCAAGTATCCGAGTTCGACAGAGGAAGGATAGTGGCCTACCGAGATTGTGGATTATCTTTCAGGGAAATCGGTAGTCGTGTTGGACGAAACCAAACAACTGCAATGCGGATATGTGATCGTTGGATGCAGGAGGGCACGACGGACTGGCGTGTTCGATCGCATCCACCTCAGCGTACCACTTCAGGTGATGACAGGCAAATTGTGCGCATGGCAGTGACGGATCGTTCAGTCACATCACGAACCATAGCACAGCACATTCAGTCTGTAACGCATCATCCAGTGTCTGCGCGTACCATTCGACGCCGTTTACAGCAGAGTGGTCTGTCCGCAAGACGTCCATTGCTTTGTTTACCCTTGACGCAGAACCTCAGACGTCTCCGCCGCCAATGGTGCGATGACAGAAGGATGTGGACGGCAGAATGAAATGAAATTGTCTTTACTGACGAGTCACGCTTTATGTCTGCAAAACCACGATGGTCGCATTCGAGTCTGGAGACACCGTGAAGAGAGGATGCTGAACAGCTGCGTTATGCACCGCCACACTGGTCCTGCACCGGGTATTATGGTATGGGGCGGTATTGGATATCACTCTCGCACACCTCTAGTATGCATTGCCGGTACTTTAAACAGCCAGCGCTACATCTCCAAGGTGTTGGAGCCAATTGTCCTTCTTTACCTTCAGGCCTTGCCCACAGCCATATTTCAACAGGATAATGCGCGACCACACGTGGCACGCATTGTCCAACGGTTCTTCGTCAATCGCCAGATTGAATTGCTTCCCTGGCCGCCTCGCTCTTCGGATCTTTCGCCGATAGAAAACATGTGGTCCATGGTTGCTCTACGATTGACCCAGATTCCATCCCCAGCTGCCACAGCAGATCAACTTTGGCAACTTGTGGAAGCTGCTTCGTCTGCTGTACCCCAAGAACTCATCCAAAGTCTCTTTGAATCAATGCCGAGGCGTGTGACAGCGGTGATCTCCAACAATGGCGGCTACTCTGGCTACTGATTTTGGCAGGAACCACACTTCACAGAAGTCTATAAATTTAATCATTTGATACTTGGTCAATATGTTATCTACAAAATAAATTTTGTTGTGATATCTCTTGTCTTTCTTGGTGTTGCAATTTGGGTGGCCAGCAGTGTATTTTACATCAATTGTATACATTGATTGTCGTATTTATCATATAATATATATATATATATATATATATATATATATGGCATGAATTGCATACATTGACCGTTGCATTTAATTTGAATGTACTCCGTAGCGAAGTACGGGTTTTCAGCTAGTACACTATAATAATGTGATGCATCCATTTTAGGTTTCTATATTATTCAGATTATCAAAGTTTAACTTAAGTGTGGAAAAGTACAAATATTTCACGAAAATTCAGACTACAAGCATAAAGATATTTCCCGAAAATTAACTATTCAATGAAAGCACAAAGTAATATGAAACTCTGTTCAAAATGTATTTATAAGCAATATAAATGCAAAATTGAGGGGAGGGAAGTTAAAAATTGGATCACAAGGAGCATTAAAAAATGTTAATTTCAGTTTTTAAAATTTGAAAAAATAATGGTTATAAAATTTTATAAAGTGTTTAAAATAGTTATACTTTAATGAATATATGTGAAAATTTTCATATCTCTGAGGTTAAAATCTTCAAAAATCGTATTGTAATGTCCACCACTCCCTTAACTTCCAGTGCACCAGGAATTTAGAACGAGAAAGAAAACTATACTGGATGAAAGAGCTTAAAGACTACCGACTGTTTGCCCAATCATTATGATGATAAATAGTTTCAGCATCGCAATTGCAAAAATATCTTCACACATAAGCATTGATGGCATGTGTCTCCCTCATCGTACGGTTGAGTTGACGTAAAGATATTGGATTATCAGAGAGCATTTGGCTCTTAAAAGGCATAATTTTAATACGTAAGTGGAAATTGCAAAATCAAATGTAACCCTTTCCTGAAAATTATCAGATGTTAGATCATCTCGTTTATTTGTAAAATTACAATATGACTGATTTTAATTTCTGTTATGTTTGAAATTCATGCTTCATTTCCATTGTTGTATGTGAATTTAGTATATATTAGATCGACGTTAAATAAAATATGCACAATATTTTCAAATGAATACATAAACGGATGTGACTTTTGATAAGAAAAAAAATTAAATTTTAAAAAGGTGTTTTAAACGTGTGAAAGTTGTTACAAAAAATAGATTAAAAATTCTCTCACAAATTTTTATTGGGAGAGGGGATTAATACTTTAACTGTTATTATAAATTTCACCTATCGGAAAGTAAAATTAACATGTATTCCCATAAAATCCTTACCTGCGTAGGATTACAAAAACTAGCATAGAATACAAGATATTGCATCTGAAGTTTTAAAATTTTAATATATCTTTTCTAAATTTATTTAGTTTTTATACAAGTTTTAATATTAAATTACCGACTTTCATATGCTCCTTTCAGTTATTTAGAAAATTATTTTTTTATAAGTCTTTCCCATTTTTATGAAGTTTTGCAGGAAAAAAATTTGATTTAAGAGGATTTGCATTTGTTTACAATGTTTGAGGAAAATTCCAGTTTGATTTAATAAAACAGTTCCCTTTTCCCCGAAGCTCAGAACATAGCAATTCAAAAACTTAAATTATCAAATAGATTCTTTTATACAAATAAATTTTTAATATTCATTCTACCGATATTGCTTTATTTTTAAATTATTAAATTTTTCTAAAGTAGTTCAAATGTTTAATAACTGCAAAAACGTTCTGCATTTCTAACGATAACAATCTTTTATTCTTAGTTATAGCTAAATCAGTTATTAGAAAACTGTGCTGGATTCAATATGATTTTTCAATAAGGTGAACTGAAAAATAGAAAATGGTGTGCGAATTTTTTAATTTCTTTTAATCTTATTTATGCATCTAAATCAATACGAGGGATGTGCAAGTCATATTTTAAAAGAAAAATTTTGTAATTATTTTTTCCGAACAGTATTAAAAGATTTTACACATCTCATTTTCCTATAGTTACTGAAAACGAGATAACAAGATAATAATTTCGTTTAAATAACATGCCATTACTTATATAAACCCCAACTGCGTTATTTAAAAAAAAACATAAAACACAGGTGGAAAAAATGATACCAAAGAATAATCTTTCAATTTCTAGAGTATATAAGCACAAATAGATGCTTTTTTTCATCTAAAATATTTTGAGTTAAAGCACAAAATGGAAACAATATCTTCTTTAAAAACTAACTGTCCTGTAGTCTAATCTCTAAAGTATAAATTAAATATATTAGTTCGTAAAGCTTCTTACCATTGGGTAAGATCAACAAAAACGAGTTACCCCAAAACAGTATGCAGTCAAGAACAAGTTGACTATGAAACGTGGTTAATTTGGACACAGATGCAATAAAGGGCATGTAATATCCATTGGACTGAGTTTGTAAATACTGAATGTATCGTATAAATTAACGGAAACTTACGAAAAATGGTGACATCTAAAAATCAGTTTCTAATAATCCCCTACCTAATAGAAGAATAGATTCAAAATTTACAAACTGAAAATCTAAGTTTAATGAAGCGTTTTTCTTCAATATCCTTATCGAGCTGATTACATAGACATCTGGGTCTACACAATTCATGAAGCTTCGATACAATTACAACGCATCTTTCAAGATTATTATTTACCAACTTAATACAGTTCATCAGTATTTATTTCCCAAAATACCTTTGTAGATACTTTAATTTACAGTACTAGGGGCTTCGCCCCTAGGCTCGCTACGCTCGCTCCTCTGTTATGGCTAATAGCGACATACTTAGGGGTGATTCTCGGGAAATGTAACAGCTGCCATCCATTTACTGTTGTCACCCTTAATGCGAAGGGCGTTTCATCACTGTTGAATTATTAGCTTTAAAATTCAATTAAAAGTCGAAAATTTAAGATATAGACTTAAAATGAGGTTTATATGAATAAAAAAGCTGTCACCTTCCAGATTATGTAAATATTCTCTTTGTAAGATTAAAAACTCGAGGAGCATCGATATTACATCCACATAGGGGACGATATTTCTTGAAAAACTGTGTTTCATTTTTTGAGGAAAATATTAGTCTGTTTTAAAATATTTTTAAACAAATAGGGTTTAGTTTGAAAGAGAATTGTATGTAGTCTTATAATGTAAAAGGATCAAAATTCTATCATCATTTTTTGGCTAGTTATCGTAATCTGAAGATGAAAAAGTCAATATTTTCCCACAAAACATAAAATTTTTAAAAAAACTTAAAATCCGACGAAGATGAGACATGTCTTACTTTGGTCCCCCCCCCATTTTTCTGCATCCATTGGTATAGCTCTCGACCCCATTACCCCAGCGGTTTCAGAGGCGATAGCGTGACAAGCTTTTAACAGCGGCAGCGGGAGTTACTTTTTTTTTAATAGAGAGAAAAATCACTAATTTTAAATACAAAATAGTTTTAAATTAAAAAAAAGAATAAAGTCTTACTAAATCGGTAAAATAATCCACCTAAGTTAATAAACAGCGTCCTGCTCTTCACCAGACAAAAGCGAAAAAATATTAATAAGATAAGAAAATAAACTATCCTTTCGCTTTAACTAGTATATCGAAATATAGCATACGTAATACGGTAAATGATAGATTTCTCCGGATCCTTCCCCGGCCAGAATTTCCTTTGTTGGTATCTCTAACACAGAGAACACATCTTAAAAAATTTCGTACTTTCCTCTAACATATCAGGGCTTCTATTGAATAATCTCATGCTATTGAATAAGGCTTTTTCCCGGCTATTCAATAAATGCCTAGCTACCGGAAAGAAGCCGGTCTCTTATAATCCATATCCATCGGAAGGTGCATGAAAAGAATCTATTCCAGCTCGGAGAATCTTTTTCGTATACTCGCAGTGACCTACTTTGAATGCTTTTATATATAATAAGGTATCTATACTTACTTCGAGAAATAAAGGTTCCCCTTAATGAACGATGGAAGAATAAGTATTGAGAGACGATAGAGGCTCATATGGATCCCAGTTAAATAGACTGCAGAACAAGGAAGTCGAAAAATAAAGTTTATGGGTGAAATTGGACGCGCCAGAAGAGTAGTTGGTGGATTTCATAGATATGAAAATACTAGCTGAAAACCCGCGCTTCGCTACGGAGTACATTCAAATTAAATACAACGGTAAATGTATGCAATTAATGCCAAAAAAAATAAATATATATATTTATAATAAACTAGCTGAAAACCCGTGCTTCGCTACGGAGTACATTCAAATTAAATACAACGGTCAACGTATGCAATTTATGCCAAAAAATAAATATATATATTTATAATAAATGCGAAGATCAATGTATACAATTGATGTAAAATATATAACTATCTATGTATATATATTTATAAAAATCGTAAGGGATATGCATTTTTTTTGGATAATATCCATATTTTTTTGCGCCAACTTGGCGATTTCACCGTGTTTTGAGGAGTGGAAAAATTCTCGCCAATGTGTTTTAAGCGGTGTTTTCAAAACGCTGGACTTTGAATTTTTTTAGCTTTTTTAAAAAAAACCACCTGTTTAAATTATGAAACTTAGAAAAGTTTTTGAAAAATCATTTAAACGTTGGACTTAGATTTATTTTTGGGTTTTTGATAAAAACCACTTTTTTCTGAAAAAAGCATTCTCAAATATTGGAAATTTTGGGTTTTTCTTTTAGCTTTTTTAATAAAAACGACCTTTTTAAATTGTGAAACTTAGAAATATTTTTGAAAAATCATTTAATCGTTGGACTGAGAATTTTTTTGTCATTTTTAATTAAAAACTACCTTTTCAAATTATGATCCAAATGAAAAATTTGGTCAAGTGAATTTTACTTACAGATAAAATTTCAATGCCATCTATTCAGTTTGCCCTAACTCTTTGACTAATAGCAATGAATCACCAAAATATTATGCAAATATATTGTTAATTAGAAAAAAAATACAGCATTTTCGTATCACCTAAATAACTTGCAATTTAAAAATTATCTATAATTCAGCTTTGAAAAATGTAAAATAATTATGAACCCATAAATTTATGGTGAGTAACCAGATCCTCCTTTTTTTTTTTTTTTTTGGTTAGGGAATTGTGGTAATGAAATTTTACTTCAGATTTGACCTTAACCAAATATTTGGTGCATACAATAAAATCGGGACAAGGATTATTTGACCATTTATCCTGCTGTGTTGGAAATAAGAAAAAAAAACCCTTTTCCTAAACCAATAACTTAACCTTAACTAACTTTTTAACTTAGGTTCCTGGGGAGAGAGAAGTTGAACTTCAGTTATTTAAATTTATTTGTAATCTACTACAACTTGGAATTATAAAATATTTTAAAATATATTGTATTTAAAATGTATACTGTATTTTACATTTTACGAAAAAATGATGGCAGATAATTTTTACTTCAAATAAATGAAATGGTGTATCATTATAGTATACTAATTGACAATCGATAAACAAAATTAAAAGCAACATAAATTTAAAAAGTTAACGAAAAACTGATAATGGATTCAAAAATTTTCAACAAAAAGACTCTTAGTTTTAAAAATAATTTACTCTTTAGTTTTAAAATAATTTAGTCAAATTGAGTCTAGTCAATTTGACTCAGATTTAAAGGTCAAGGCCAAGATCTGACCTAAAATTATTATACTGTAATTAAAAGATCACATCAGAAATAACTGTTTGATCTTAAAATTATAGAATTTGACATTGGTTTATTTTTACCAGAACGCAATAATTATCGCCATGCAAAATGCGCCAAACGCTGGCGGAAAAATCCAAGATGGCGGCCGTGCACACAAATCTAGAGTATCCCCCCTAACTTTATTTCTACTGATCAGATATACATGATATATAGCCTATGTCCATCTGGAATAATGTACCTGTCAAACAGTGAAAGAATTTTTCAAATAGGTGCAGTGGTTCCGGAGATTACCCTCCACGTACAAAATCTGCTCTCTCTTTATATATTAGTATAGATGAGACGATCAATATATACAATTGATGTAAAAAATATTTATATATATCTATACTAATATATAAAGAGGGAGGGGATTTTGTACGTGGAGGGTAATCTTCAGAACCACTGTACCTATTTGAAAAATTCTTTCACTGTTTGAAAGGTACATTATTCCAGATGGACATAGGCTATATAATATGTATATCTAATCAGTAGAAATAAAATTAGGGGCTAAATTCTAACAATCTCCATTGTTACCGCTACTGTCCTCTACCGCTTTTTGTGGCGAAGTCTTCAACGATCCTTAGCGTCTATCTATACTAATATATAAAGAGAGAGGGGATTTTGTACGTGGAGGGTAATCTTCAGAACCAATGTACCTATTTGAAAAATTCTTTCACTGTTTGAAAGGTACATTATTCCAGATGGACATAGGCTATATAATATGTATATCTAATCAGTAGAAATAAAATTAGGGGCTAAATTCTAACAATCTCCATTGTTACCGCTACTGTCCTCTACCGCTTTTTGTGGCGAAGTCTTCAACGATCCTTAGCGTGGTGCTATCTATACTAATATATAAAGAGAGAGGGGATTTTGTACGTGGAGGGTAATCTTCAGAACCACTGTACCTATTTGAAAAATTCTTTCACTGTTTGAAAGGTACATTATTCCAGATGGACATAGGCTATATAATATGTATATCTAATCAGTAGAAATAAAATTAGGGGCTAAATTCTAACAATCTCCATTGTTACCGCTACTGTCCTCTACCGCTTTTTGTGGCGAAGTCTTCAACGATCCTTAGCGTGGTGCTATCTATACTAATATATAAAGAGAGAGGGGATTTTGTACGTGGAGGGTAATCTTCAGAACCACTGTACCTATTTGAAAAATTCTTTCACTGTTTGAAAGGTACATTATTCCAGATGGACATAGGCTATATATTATGTATATCTGATCAGTAGAAATAAGGTTAGGAGCTTAATCCTAACAATCTCCATTGTTTCCGCTACTGTCTTCTACCGCTTTTTGTTCCGAAGATTTCCGAAGATCCTGATCGTGGTGCTATCGCGGTGGGCTTCTGTTCTGACGCTAGCGGTTCGAACCTAGCCGTTCTCCGGCACGCCTTTTACTTTAAAAAAATTTATTTTAATTATTAACTAATATAAAATTAATTTAATGTATTATTTAGGTTATTATTAAGGTAAAAAAAATATTTACAATTTATTGGCTATCAACTGGAAATTTATTGGTATAATATTTTGTTCAACCCGGACAAAGTCGGGACGGGCCGCTAGTATATTTATAAAAAAATCATAAGGAATATTTATTTTTTTTGGATAATATCCAATCGTCTGCTGCATTAGAAAGAGAAAAAAATATTTTTTTTGTCTATTTAGTTGTTACGCACGTGACGATAAATTTATTGAAAGTACCAGAAAAAGAAATCACGTGATCGGCATTTAATAAATTAAATTCTAAAAATTAATCTTTAAAAATTCACCAAACATCAGGAAATGGAGGTAAAAATTCGAAAAAAATTTCATTTTTAAGGAATTTTTATGATCTTTCTCGTGATATAAATTTTATAACCCTCAATGTATTTTAAATGCAAACGTAAAAAAAGTTTAAAAAACAGCTTAAAAATTTAATTTAAAAAAATCTAAGAAGAATTTTTGAAAAATCTTTCTTAGTGCACCCCTACACTATTAGAAGAATCGCCATGCAAAATTTCAGCCCTTTAGGTCCAGCGGTTTGGTCTGTGCGTTGTATGTCAGTCAGTTAGTCAGTGAATGAATGAGTCAGTTACGGAACTGTTTTATATATATAGATAGAATGATAGAGATGTACATATATATCGGTAATGGAGATATAATTAAAAAAATTAGTAAAATGTTTCTTAAAACATCATGTAATCGCTTTAATGTGAATTTTAAAACTCCTCAGAATATTTAAAGTTTCACAGAAACGTTTAAAAAGATTTAGAACCTTTCAACAAGTTTACTCGTATCGTCTATATGTATAAAACAGTTCCGTAACTGACTGACTGACATATAACGCACAGATCAAACCGTTGGACCTAAAGGGCTGAAATTTTGCATGGCGATTCTTCTTATGGTGTAGGGGTGCACTAAGAAAGATTTTTTAAAAATTATTCTTGGCTTTCTTTAAATTAAATTTTTAAGCTGTTTTTGTAACTTCTTTAAAGTTTGCATTTAGAATAATAATATGAGGGTTATAAAGTTTATATCACGAGAAAGATCATAAAAATTTCTTTAAAATAGACTATTTTTCGAATCTTTACCTCCATTTTCTGATTTTTGGTAATTTTTTAAAGATTAATTTTTAGAATTTAATTTATTAAATGCTGATCACGTGGTTTTTTCTTTTTGTGATACTTTAAATTAATTTTGCGTCACGTGCATAACAACGAAATAAATTGACAAAAAATATTTAAATACTGTAAAAGATAGAATTTAACCAGTAGAGTAATTGAGATGGAAGTTTTTTAAGAATATAATTCAAATTAGTATGTATTATAGATATTAAATATACAAACTAATTTCATACATTGTATTTAATTTGAATATTTTCTTCTACATTATTTTGTCTATAAAAATAATCATTACGATTTTTTTTATAAATATGCATGTATTATTTTTTTACATTAATTGCATACATTGACCATTGTATTTAATTTGAATGTACGCTGTAGCGAAGTACGAGATTTCAGCTAGTAACTCTCATAAGTCGCTTGCAAGGATGTTGTAACAATAATTGGAAATTTGTGCCATCTAGTAAGATTTGGGAGTACCCCCTTAAAGTTCTAAGGTCAGTTTTTTAAAAATATTCAGGTTTAAGGTCTGGAATTTATAACAGTCAGTTTATCAGTGTTTGAGGAAGGAATTGTTTTTTCCCCTTGAATCTGTGTTTCATTCTCAAATATCAACCAGTCTTGGAATCCCTAAAAAAGGGGGTTGCACTTTTAAATCCTATCCTTCCTAAAATCTGTTTTGAACATTATAAAATAGATACAAGACAAATGTAACATATGATTAAAATTAGCAGATAATAAATATATATATATATATATATATATATATATATATATATATATATATATATATATATATATTATAATATATGTAACAAGAAAACGTGTCTTCCTAAATTACTCCTAAATTACTTTTAAATTTTTTTTCTCTTTTTAATAAAGCACAACCTCTTTTCCAAATTGTTACCTAACAATAATATAAGTTATAATTTATATCGGCCCTGCAGATCATAAATCAAGTATTTGAAATGTCTGAACTCAAAAACATCCCCATATATCTTTTCGAGCCTCATTAAATTTGTGTACAATAAATAATACATGTTTTCAAATTCTTCCCTTTTGGTAAAGCACAGTAACGCGAGCGTCATTCAGAGATGAGTCAGGACGACACGCATATTTCGTCATAAAACGCGCGTGATCTAGCAATTAATTAATCCCCGAGTAAACCACGACGTTGGAAACCATGTAACTAAATCTGACCAATTAAGTAACTTCCAGCCCAGGTGCCCAGATCAGAAACAGTCATTTGAAAATAGTTTGAACGGAAGACTCTTCCTCTATTTCTGTCTTCTATCTTAACTCTGTCATGAAAGCATTGCTGTTTTCGCGCCCTGTTTTGATGCGGACGCCCTATCTCCGCTGATTATGTAAGGCCACGGCTCTTCTCCTAACAACTTTTGCATGTAGCTATTGCAGACAGTAAAATATCATGTTATTTTCCGGTCAAGTTATGTGACAACTACAGTTATAGTGCCTTCGTAAGGCTTACTGAATAAAAGTAATTTCCTGGAGTATTAATTGGGGTTTATTATCTCACACACCCATATATATATATATATATATATATATATATATATATATATATAATAAAATCTCGATCGATCGTCCTCCAAATCATCATTTTCCCGTATGTGTCGTTTATTTCACCCAGTCCCAACGATCATATTGCTTTGTTATGTTTCCGCATCTATCGTTTTCCTGCATTTATCGTTCGATTCAGTCTGTCCCTTGTAAAACGATACATCGAGATTCCACTATATATATATATATATATATATATATATATATATATATATATATATATATATATATATATATATATATATATATATATATATATATATATATATATATATATATATATATATATATATATATATATTACTTAATTTATCCCATTCTACTGTGCAGTATGTGAAAAAACGCTTTAAAGAAGAAAATTGGGTCGAAAGCAAGGTAAGAAAAGGCCGTCCGGCAAAGTTAACAAAACGTGATCAGAGATTTATAATTAGAAAATTTGTGAAAAATTCACGTTTGAGTGCTGTAAAAGTTTCTGCAGAATTCAATGAAACCATTTTCTACTTCAATTTCACCTGAAATTTTTTGACGAGTTCTCAGAACAGCTGGATTACATGGGCTTTCTGCCCATAGAAAATTTTTTGTGAGAAAAACAGATAGTTTAGGCTTCCCTGCGCACTATCAATGATAAATAAGCCCCAAACCTATTGGATTAATGTCTTACTTGCCTATGAACATTTTTGGTGCTGATTGGCGTATAATTGTATGGAGAAGAAAAAAATGAGGAACTTAATCCCAAGAACTTAGTAGGAATAGTTAAGCATGCCGGTGGAGGTACCCTTGTGTGGGGGTGCATGTCAGCATCAGGACTAGGAAATTTGGTATTTATTGATGGAATAATGAATCATGCTGTTTTTATAAATATTTTAAGAGACAATTTAAAATTATAAGCTCAAAATTTGGGTATTGGAAACAACTTTGTTTTTTATCAAGATAACGATCCTAAGCACACGGCTCTCAACGTTCGCATCTGGTGTCTCTATAATTGTCCACAAGTTTTGAAAACACCACCTCAATCGCCAGATTTAAACCCAATAGAACATATTTGGAGAGAACTGGAGGTTCGAGTACGAAAACACGACATTCACACGAAAAGCGAACTAATTACAATTATGATGGAAGAATGGATGAACATTGATGCAAAAATTACAAAAGAACTAAAGCAATCTATTCCCAGACGTTTAAAAGCTGTTGTGGATGCTAAAGGATATCCTACTAAATATTAATTTAACGAAAAATTAGAATATTTACTAATATGAAGAGATTTTTTACAAGTGTACGATGACGTTTGTGAGATAAAGTTTTTGTTACTATTGGATTATTAGTCTCTTAAAAATAAAGTTTTACTATGTTTTCAAAATATTTCATGTAGTTTTGTTAGGAATAGATTATAGATCTTATTATTAAATACCCATTCTGAAATATTCATTTTAATCAATCGATAGACCCCTATTTCATTGAAAATCGTAAGTGTACGAACACTTTTGGGAGCCACTGTATATATATATATAAATATATATATATATGTGTGTATGCTAGTGGCGAACGCTATATTCATTCACATGTGACACATTCCTATGTATAGCACTACTATCAATTTCAATAAACTATATGTGTTAAATTCATTTCATTACTACAATTGAGATTTTTACATTCATTGCACGATATGCTGTTTTACTTTACTTTAAAATTTTCTGGGCTATCAATTATTTTGAAGACGTGACCCTCGACAAGGTTAGTTCAATTTTAACGAATATGTTTTTCCCCGAAAGTCTGTATTTATATAAAATTCTGCCTTAATATAGAATCATTATTTACCTAACCCGAAAAATATAAGCAATACAGTTTCTAGTTCCACTCCAGA
This sequence comes from Dolomedes plantarius, assembly GCA_907164885.2. Taxonomy (NCBI): domain Eukaryota; kingdom Metazoa; phylum Arthropoda; class Arachnida; order Araneae; family Dolomedidae; genus Dolomedes; species Dolomedes plantarius. The sequence goes on along the minus strand of OU015496.1, from coordinate 28,278,586 downwards.
TGAAAATTATTCCCCTGTATTTTACGTTAGTTATATGTTAGAGTAAAACTCGTGTACAAGGCTTTTTTGTTTAAAGTACATTTCACTTTCCAACGAAATGGAGCAAAACATTAAATTGTATATTTGCATAAAAATAGGTATTTGCAAATTTAATAATATAATCCTCATGTTTATATTTCCAAGCACTAACCTTCTGCCAGCTGTGATTATTCAATGTCAAGTACCAATTATTCAAATATTTACCGTAACTTAATTTTCAGAAATTAACCTTCCTTACAGTAAAGTTTATAGTTGCATCGAAAAATGACCGATGCGTGAGAAACGGGCTAGTAACGTGACTTCAACTTTTAGTTAGGACGTCTTCATTCAGTATTCATGGTCTCTTTCGGGTTGCGGAGGCCATTTAGAAATATTTAAAAACAATGTAATTCTCAACATCGCATGCTTTCTGAAAATAAGAAGTAGAGAAATTGGTAACGTCCAAATATTGTCATAGGCATTACTTTAAAAGGCAGACTTTTATGATTATCCGAGGATTAGCAGAATTTGGAAACTGAATAGGTTGGATGAGTAAAAAAAAGAATGCATGTTGATTTTAAATTAATTAAATCGAAATATTCTAAACTAGAATTTCACAGCTTTTAGAAATGTAATTGAACTGTTGAATATTTATTTGCTGAACTGTAACATCGCTTATGTAATTTAATTAAAATACTCACGATTTTGACATGAAGAGAGTTATGAAGTTAATATATTAAGTAAAGCTCAAAATACTGTTAAGCAGATAATTTTGTTGATCAAATGTTTTCAAAGTTAGATCGAATTTCATTACACATTGACATCTGATAGTCTAATCTTCCGATTTACAGTCTTAAAAGGCTTACCACTACTTTTTTCTCCTTATGCTTTGTCTAGAAACAACTGCTCTAGATCAAATAAATAACCACCGTACATTTAAAATAAATAGAAACGTACTGTTGAAAGTACATATGAAATTTTTTTATACACAAGTATTTTTACCACTGAAAACACTGGTCCTTTCAATCAGTATCCTACAGTTTTAACGAAAGAAAATTATTTAGAATTGATCAGCAAATGCAAAATTTTTAAACGAATTTGCATCCTATTGGATCACCGTCTCTAATGTTTTCTATTGGGTTCTGAAGTGAGATGCATCTTAACAATTCCCAATATTAGTAAATTTTTCTGAATACCTACCTATTGCAACAGATATCGACTAGTACCTCTAAAAATCTTTGAAATTTATTAGACTACTTAACTTTTTAAATTCAAAACTGTACTAACTTTTGACTTCTGCTTATTTTTTATATTTGTAACTTCGTGAACATTGATAAATATTTGCACCAAGTATTTTTAGTCTCATATCGAATACAGAATAAATATCTACAGTGTCCGTACTCAGATAAAAGAAATTAGCATTAAAATGAAAATAATTTTGTAAATATTTTTGGGAGATATTTAAATGCTTAAATTCTTTTATTATTTACTAGTTGGTACCCGTCAAAACGTGACGGCTAGATAGTTAATAAATGTACTAATACACAAATTATACTCAACACATTATTGCCAAATGTTGAAAATCACAATTATACGAAGAAACAAATTAATGTGTTTAAGAGGTCTCGTGCATAGTGAGTATCTAAAGCCAGATTTAAAAATGCCACTGATCATGCGCAGAAAGTAATTTTTTTAATTGTAAATTATCACTAATTAAACAGCGCGAAATAAACAATTTCTATCAGGTTTAATCTTATATTTCACAAACATAATCATCAGGAAAATAAAAAAGCCAGAGAGTGATCGAGAGAGACTCATCGGAATAAACGTGTTTATCATTAAAACATGTCACTGAGCATGCGCAGAAACAGAGTTTCTAAAGACAGATTTAAACATGCCACTCAGCATGCGCAGAGATTAATTTTTTAATTGTAATTTATCGCTCATTAATAGAAATTGCGGTTACAAAAACCCAAATTTGACAAATCTTCAGATTTCAATCTTTCGTTTAAGACCAAAATGAAGTAAATTGATGCAGTAGTTTTCTGTCACGGACTTCCCAAAATGTCGGCTTAGCAACTTAAATATATAGATTTATTGTTTAGGTTATAATATGCATACTGCATTAGGTTTTAATATGCATACATAGTGCAATTTACTCTACGTATTAAATATATAAACTATATAAGGTTAAACAGGCTATTAATAGGATTTAAAATGTAAGCAGCTCACGAGAGCATTGTAAAGTATAATTCGTTTATTAAGTACCGAAAAACGGGGTTACTTTGTAACTGCAGGGATAACTTTTTGACATATAGTAATTTATTTATTTATTTATTTTTTGTATTTCGGATCTTGCGCTGCGCCCGTTAAACCGGGAAAGCAAAATAAATGGACCAACAGCTTGTCCGACATACAGAGACGCCTAGTGGCCAGTGTTCGAATCTTTTGCACGCCATTTGTCACCGCTTGCCAGTGTATTGTTCAAACCTGTTGTCAAACAGTTGTCTCAAACTTCGGAAACTCTGTGTGCTGAAGGCTAACACCTTACACAACCAATTTCCCCAGGTAATAATTTTTTATTGTCAATATGTTGGTTAGATTGCGAAGCAATATAACTTCTGTGTAGTGATATTTCCGAGAGATATGAGAGCATAACCTAACTATCAAAAGGTGACGAGGTTACTTTGTGACACACTGACACTGTCACAAAATAACCCACAAAGTCGACCCACCTCCTCCAGCCGCTCGATGTTGCATTTTTACGTCCTCTAAAGTACTACTGGAGAGAAAGAAGTATTGACTATCTGGAAAAAACTTCCCGATGGAGCAGACTGTGCCAAAAACCGAATTTCCTCATCTTCTCAAAGAACTGATGGCTGCCCTGGGCACCTGCGGTCTCTTTGATCTCAAAGATAGAGATAAAGCTATTCAATATTTGTAAAAGGTATATATAATTGTGTATCAAGCTCTTGATAAGCGTTTTACTGTCTAACTTTGTGTCAGGTAATTTTTCCTCTTGCATTTCAAGGCGAAAACTCAGATGTCACAAAGTAGCCGCACTTGGCGGTGTAACTTTGTGACGCATTTTAAGTTTCATTTCTCAGAGGTAATTAAAGATCCGGGTTAGCGCAATACAATACTACGTAAGTAAAAGATGTACCAGTCTTTTGCATTTGTTCGTTTTGGGCTGCTTTTAAAGATGATTGGCGAGCACAGGACAAAACTTAAAATACGTCACAAAATAACCCCATCTTACGGTATGTAAACTATGTAAGGTAAATCTAGCTAGTATACCAATAAAGTTCTATCACATTAAACGTATATCATCATTCTTGTTTCCATATCCGTTGTTTCAGTCAAAAGATTAACTTTCGTACTGATCACATTCATCTTCAGATTAAGACATCAAAATTTCTTTTATTACTTTGATTAGATAAGAGTAGATCGCCAGGACATTATTTATACTTATCAAGAGTAATCTCTCTAAAGCCTATAAATCCCCCAGTGGATAAAAAAACTACTTAATGCTTAGCTTTTAGTCATTGTAAATATTCCCGAATTAGTTTATAGGCTCGCAATGTCAATTATGCATTTTCTGAAAATCACAGTTTTTAAAAATTAAATGATCTATAACATACTCGAATAGAAAAAAAGCAAATATAAATTTACTAGGAACTGTACTATTAAATGAATAATCTTTTTATTTAATAAATGTTGAGAGAATTGAGATATACCTATATCGTGCGAAAAATACTTCTTCATGTATCTGAAAATAACATTTTCTTTAAAGCAGAAATTTCAATCCATTTTTGATAAAATTATTATGCAAACAAAAGCTCATAACTGTTGGTATTTAATTAAAAGAATAATAACATGCGAACACCCTTTTTTTAATATTAGTGAAAATATAACTGTAATTTTTTTTAACATTTGTTTAAAATTCGTGAAAATGTTAAAACATTTCCAAACAGAGTTTACAAATATTGTGAAATCCCCGCTGAAGTAAGTTTCTAATGATCTTTCCGTGTACCATTAAATGAACTTCGTATAAGATTTTGTTTTCCACGCGCACGTTTAGAGAAATATGCCGCACAAATTTTCCCTTGTTTAATTAAAATTTCTTCTGCAGTTACAGAAATTAATAGAACCAGCTATCTAAGAAATCCTGGTCGTTTTCAACATTTTAAAGCCCTAAAATGCCCGAAAATATCTTCGCAAGTGTGATGAAAAAAAGATTTATAAGTGTTTAAATATTGTCCGATAAGAAACATATTGAGATAGGATAAGAAATTTATAAATGGTAGAAAAAGTAAAATATATGTGTAAAGGTCATCAGAATATGTAATATAAATGAATATGCGGTTAACAACAATAGAGGGACTTTGATTTGTTACAAGTATATCTTCAAAAGTCATAATATATAATATAGATGAATATGCGTTCAACAATACAGGAACTTGATTTGTTACACGCATATATATTCGTGTAAATGCATATTAAAAAAATTATCATTTCTATATCGTTGATAAGGAAACCCTTTGACTGCGTAAGAAAAATATAAATGGTTAAGAAAGTAACGCATATAGACTCTTCATCACAATATATTTTATTGATCAATATCTAAAATAATGAAGAGAAGCCATTAATGAAATAGTGTTTTACCTCATGCTCAATAACTACTACAGACAGCCATAGTGAGTGACGATGTACTCGCTTGACATTTAATTATGCTGTAGACAACCACTTATGATAATTAGGGTAGATACCCAGGTTTTTGTTGAAATAAGTCAGCTCCAGTAGAAATACAGAAAAAAGCTCCTAGTTTCCCAATGAAAGATCACTGTAATAACACAGGGTCGTGACCTGTTGTTATTAACTACGGCTGAAATCGTATCTCGTACACTGCTTGTAAGTTCGCCAATAGGGCGGTAATTAATTAATTAAATAGATGGGCCCAACTCTCAAGAATGATACTGAATATACATATATACACTTTATTTATACATATTTAAATACATTCAAACTTGTAACACTTAGCAAACGCTGAAACATTAGTAATGCTAGGAATTTACATATATATATATATATATATATATATATATATATATATATATATATATATATATATATATATATATATATATATATATAATCTTATCCGATCACTATATTTTAAATCATACGATGTCGCCGGCCCTGGCGGGTTAGAGGCGATGATGTAAAGAGTCGGTATGCTAGTTGATATAATACAAAATGCTCACCCATTTGTCGCAGCCGTCTACATCGAATTCACCGATAACGCTGGTCCATAGTAGTACACAAAGTTCACACAGTGTTCACAGAGTTCGTGGGTACAGTTTGTTCACTGTAGCGTCGCGGTGTATCCTCGTCCTATTTATCCAGTTCTCTCTATTGGGCCTGAAGAGTTCGGGGTCCTTTATGTCGAAGGTCACTTATTGAAGACTCCTCGTACGTTACTCAGCACGGGTAGCTTTTCTTACACTATGCGGGTCGGTCAGCGTTGGTGGGCGGTCAATGTTGCTCAGCATAGGTGCCTTCTCTTCCGATATGCGGGTCGATCAGCACTGATGGGTGGTCGTCTGGGTGCCCAACTCGCTAAGCGACGGTGCGTATCTCTCTGGTATCGGCTTAAACTTAATGGTAGTGTCGTCTCTTCTCCCTCGGCACTATGTTGACATCTATGGGCAATCGCTACTTCTGCAACTTCTCGTCGCTGATTATTCTATTTTGCGTCCGGAGCTAACGCTGTTCAATCCGTACGTATTATGTAGTTGCGTAGGACCGGCGTCTTTCCTCTAATATTATACAGTGGGTCTCTTCTCAGCCCTGTGGCATCTTATTTTTTGTTGAGTTTCGTAAGTTAGGGCTCTCGTCGGCCCGTTGGCAGCTTACTGTCTTATCATCTCTTTTTTTTTAATGGCGCTCTCTCTACAAATGTCTCATCATCTTGTATATATTCTTCTCCATCCTCGTCTCATTGGTTCTCGCTTCCTCGGTCCCTATTCGCTCGCCACTCCCTTGTTTATAGAGGGGGCGGATGCGATTAGCTCTCATAGGTTATTCTTGTCTCTTGCCTTTCGCAATTGCATAAGTTCTGGCGCCGATTATGTCTGGTAAAACTTCCCATCAGACGGCCCCACCTGCTCGACCTCCGACCTCAGATATACGGCCGTTGACAACTTAATTTCTCCGTTTTTTATGGTACCGTAAATCTGGCGTTATAAAAATGTCGGGACTGTAAATTTGCTTGACCACGCAAGCTGGGTGGCCCCTTAACAATTTAGGTTTCTGTTGTTATCACATTCCGACTCTTTACAATCACCCTAAAAGGAGAATCAAAATTCATATGTCATTTCTCGAAGTAGAGGGAGTCGTTTATGAAAGCGAGCCAAACTGCAGTGTTTGATGGGAGATCTGTGTATTGAAGTTTAAAATGCTCTCCGGATTTTGTTTAAAAATAGAATTGTGCTAATTCGTCAAACAATGTTTCCCTTCATCTTGACTGATTGGCTTGAAGTACTACAATCATCTTTTCGTCGCGTTTCCAACGAACCGGCACCATTCAGACCTGCTATGAATGTCCACAATATATGAGGTTGGACAGCAGGTTGCTTAGAAAGTTTATACTAGAAAATTTATTAACTAGAAAGGCTATACAGAGGCTGTTCGCACATTTTTTAGACGATTTTAGTAAGCGACAATAAAAAATCGTTTGCTGTAAAAGAAATAATTGCAATTGTACTATGTTTTTAAAAGTCAAAATTATCGTCTACGGCTTGAAAGTTTTGTTTTTATTCAAAATGGCGTTTTTAACAAAGGAGTGGTTCGAAAGCTACATTTATGCTCTTTCCGAATAGATATATGCATACTCCGTTATCCGAAAACGATGTGAGAGTCATGGTTTTGTGATATCTAAAGCGTCGATAGGTAATATCGTCAACAAGAAAGGGAAAAAAACGTCAAATTGGAGCCTCAAGTGGGACAAAAATTCCAAACAAGTATCCAAGGAAAAAACGGACATCTTCGACTATTGCAAAGGTACGTTGTTTAATGTTAAAAGAAAATCCCCCTAGTCAAAGGACAGTTGCAAAATCATTAAAATGCTCGGTGTCCACTGTAAACAAAATGATAAACGTTGATTTAAATCTTAAGAAAGCGAAAAAACGCAATGTGCATCGTCTTCTTCCAAATCATATCGCTGAACGCAGGACACGCTGCAGAATTTTATATGAGAAACACTTATCCAAAGAAAAATGGAAAACAATTGTCACAATAGATGAATCATGGGTGTATTTAAATGATTGCAACAAAAAAAGAGCCATTTATTATCATAAAAGGGGAAAAAAATTTAAGTACATGGTTCAAAGAATCGAAAGAAAGTTTTTCTAAGGGATTCATGATTGTTGCTGGTTTTTCTTATAATGGCAAGTTAAAAATAAAGAGAGTGGAAAAAAATGTCAAGATTAACTCCAAATACTATCAGAAACATATTTTATCGCCAATATTTCTGAATGAAATACCATCGCTTTACCCACAGTGCCATCAATCTGTGAGACTCCATCAGGACAAAGCTAGCAGTCACACATCAAAATCCACTGTAAATATCCTAAAAGAAATGGAACAAAAAACTGGTATCAAGGCCATACCCTTCACTGATATCCCTACTAAATCTCCCGATGTATCACCTATGGATTTTTGTGCTTCGGACTTTTAAAATCTGCATTATCCAAACGTCGTCCCAAAGCCCTTACAGGACTCTGGAAAGCTGTTCAGTAGGAATGGGATAGAATACCTCTTCTGACACTTCAAAAGGCATTATTATCCTGGAAATTGCGGTGTCGAAAGATAGTTCAGAATAAGGGATGTCAAATAGAACATTTAAAACACAAGAATTTTATGCAATTTAGTTTTGTGAATACAATATACATCGTCTAAAAAATGTGTGAACAGCCTCTGTACTAGGACAATCCGTTGGCACTGCTATCTAAAAAAATAAAATTGGGAAAAACCGATGATAGAACTTCTTAAGATTCATCCTTAAGAGAAATACTTTACACAGAAAGCTTTCCAGGACTAATAACCCCGTGGTCAAAGTTGAACTCAATAGACTCAATGCTGCTATTAAACAGCTATACATTAAACATAAGAGAAAAGCTTGGATTGACCTATGTAGCAACATCGATGCCAACGCTCCCGACTCCAAATTATGGCGTCTTGCTTGGTCCCCAAGTTATGGTCAACCTCAAAATGTGTCCTGCAATACCGTCCTTGCTCCGGATGGCAAATTCTCACATGATGACAAAACTGCGGCGAACATCTTGGGAGAGCTCTACAAAAATATGAGTGAATTGGCTTTTAACCAAAACAATGTTATAGTCAAAAATAATTCGAAAAGAATGATTCATAATTGCCGCACTTCTAGTTCCGGTAAACCTATATTTAATGAAAAATTTTCCTTGAAAGAACTTAATTTTGGTATAAAAGCTATGGATCTTGGAAAATCTCCAGGCCCTGGCGACATTCATGGTACTATGATTTGTCATCTTGGCCCTTGTGGTATGCAGATACTTTTGGATATCTTTAATCTCTCTTGGAGTCTTGGACGACTCCCCCGTGAATGGAAGAGAACCTCTTTTGTCCCTATCTTAAAGCCTGGTAAAGATGCTAGCTCCCCTGGAAGCTTTAGGCCTATTGCCTTGACCTCCTTTGTTTGTAAACTCATGGAAAGACTTATTCTTGCCAGGTTAAACCTCCATCTGTATTCTAGCAATTTGCTGCCGGGGGAACAATATGGTTACTTAAGAGGACATAGCACTATCGACCAGATTTTGTTTTTCCGCCAGAGTGTCCGGGATGCTCAGAACATGAAGCCAACTAATCATTCTTCTGCCACCCTCTTGGACATGTCTAGGACCTTTGACAGAGTTTGGCGTCAATTATTGATTACCGAATTTCATGATTTATTTGGCATTAAGGGCAGAACCCTTCCCTGGATTTAAGACTTTCTCTGGAACAGATCCATTAGAGTAAAATACAATAATTCTTTGTCCAACCCTTTCGGCCTTAAACAGGGTGTTCCGCAGGGTTCGGTTTTAAGTCCTTTCCTGTTTTCTCTATACCTTGCTGGTATTGAAAGAGAAATTGCTAAATATTGTAATGTGGGAATATTTGCCGATGATTTCATAATCTGGCACTCTAGCTCTGACATTAGTGCAATTGAGATTAATCCCAGCTGTGCTCTGGGAGAGGCTCATCATTTCTCAGAGCATCATAAACTGACTTTTAATGCTTCAAAAACCTTGGTGAATTTCGTTACTACTAACAAACACCTCTGCAATTACCAGCATTTGATTTTCATGAACGGAACTCATTTAAACTATGTTAAAAATGATAAATACCCATCTATTCTTGTGCTTCCTTTACCAATCTGAATAAACTTAAAAAGGTGCAGTTGAGCGCTGCTAGAATCATTACAGGACTTCGACACAGTTGTCCAAATGACATTGTGCTCTATGAAAGTAATCTACCTCTTCTTTCGTTGAGAAGAACTTATCGCCTCTCAAAATACTATAACAAGCCTTACAGTTACAATGATCAACATAGAACTTCTGCATACCTTCATGATTGGACCGACAACCAGCGTTTGAGGAAGCATAGCCCCTTTACCTTTGCAAAAATGCTGAGTCTGCCTTCTGCTAATGTGGAACACCCCTCTTTAAATCATCTGGGCGTCAGTTTGGAACTTGATGGGATCCATTTCCATGAAGATCTCTTAACTAGTGTAATAAAAAACTCTTAGATTTCGGCCCTCATCAGACAATTAGCTCTAGAGACTATCCATAGAATCCTTCAATCTTCTTTAAAGATATATACCGATGGCAGCAGGGGTGATGGAGGAATTTCTGGTAGTGGAATGCACATACCAACTCCTACCGGTGCTGTGGAATTTAAGATTAAAAATCCAGATTTCTGTTCGGTTTTTAGATCAGAGCTTATTGCTATCAAGAAGGGCTTGCAGTATGCGTGTCAAGTTGAGGATCAATTTCACGATGTCTGGATTTTAACTGACAGTCGTACTTCAATTCAGCACCTCTCTAATTCGACTATTATTGGGGACCAGACTAGCCTGGACATCTTAGATCTTCTTGACCGGCTTTCATCTGGACACACTATTCATTTTCATTGGATCCCTCCCCATGTTGGGATTGACGGTAATGAAAGGGCCGACTTTTTAGCCAGGACGTCTGCTGAGTAGTACGTGAGTCCTTGTGTGGCTCTTACTTTTAGAGAGATTTACACCCTTAAGAAGATCGAACAAAACCATCTTTGAGGAACTCCTCATTGCCACCCATGGTACTTTGGAAGAAGTCCGGGTGGTTCTTTCCAGTTCAAGCTCAGAAAATATCAAACAGCCTTCTCACGCTTCATGGGTGGTCAAATTAGAGCACTCACTTTTCGGCAGGCTCAGAAGATCTTCCCGGAGTGCCACTGGTGCTCTGCCGACATGGCCTCCCCTGTCCATCTTTTGGCTTGTTTGGGTTTTACAAAAGACGAGGTCCTTCGAGACCCTCTACTGTTTTTAGACTTTAGATATTTTTGGTTTCATGGTGATTGTCTAGCCTTGCTAGAAAATCTGGGATTAGTAAAAAAAAAATATATTCATCTGCTGTTAATAAATGACTAGTTTAGGAGCAAAATGCGAGTCTATTTTATAATTAAAAGAAAGATCACACTGAAAGAAAATAAGAGGATGAATACTCTCAAAATATTCCTTTTGATAATAAAAATAACATCAAATGGAATATTTTTAGATATATAATTCAATAAGAAATACTACTGACCTTTACTTTTCTGTGTCATCACCCTCCTTTTCGATACACTTATCACAATTTTACAATAACTTCTTGGTTCCATCGGTAAAAATTGTTTTGGGGTTGTGCTCTCAGCCAGGAATGCACCCCTTTTTCGCATCCGCTGATCACAGCTTTGCTCATCAAAGATGGATGTTCGTCCTTTTTTATGCTTATCTACCCACTCATTCACCCATCTCTCGCCAAAACAGGCTTTTCCATACAGTTGCAGCTTTCCTCTGTGAATTTCAAGAGGTTTTGCACGTTCGGACCCAAAAATTTGATGACTGCTCGCAGCTCCTCTACGGTGCAATATGCTAAAGCCATATCATTTTTTATATCCCGCCATTCCGATTAAAGACTCTGTGATCTATTCAATGGTGTCAATATCTTCAATAAGAAAGAATTATCCCAGCTCAGGAGTGTGAAAGACTGTCAATTTGCTGTTATTTTTCAAACTACCCTTGTATGTTGTCAATAACCATCAAGGAAGACTAGGGGAAATGAACTTTCGCTGAAGAAAGAGTTCAATCCTAAACTAGCGTTTGCCTTTACAACATATTAATACTCTTTTGCGCCCGAGGTAGACCAGTGTTAGCACGTTGGCTTTCGGCATCAAGGGTGCTCAGTTCGAATCCCGACTAGCGCCATTACATACCTTCGTATCTAGGCCGGATATGTGCACGTTAAGGGGACAGTGGACCTTCAAACCTAACTTTTTTTGTTTTGAATAGATTTGCTTGAAATTTGAATATGTGATTAGTACCATAGATATGTAAAAGTGGTTAAAATTTAAAAATAAAATATTAATAATTTATCAATTATGAATTATTAATTATATCAAAAATTGGCCTAATTAAAAAATTCAATGCGCATTTCTTTTGCATATAATATGGTAATTTTTATTTACAGGATACCTTATAGAACTAACAATGAAACTTATTGCTTATTTTAAGTATTCATTAAAAAATAAGGAGAAAAAAAATAATAATAGTGAAAACTCCCTTTTTATTACGCAAAATACCTATAAATCATCTTTTCAAGTACAAAATTTAGAAATTCTGAGCTAAGAAGCATAATATTTTTTCAATAAGATTTATTTGATATACAGTTAAGTATATAAAACTTAAATTTCAAAGCAATATGATAATTAGAAATGCGCCTGGAGCAGTTTGAATATTCGTATGACATGGAAATTTTTATTTTGAGAAAAACACATTTAATGTTATTGCTATTAGTAACCACATAATATCTAAATTAAATACAAATACCTATAACTAGGAAAGTAATCACAGAAATTTAAAATTATTTTTGCAACACATTCCTACTCGTCCGTAGTTTCACAATTCAATAAAATAAAAAATCGAATTTTTGGACAAATTTCACAATTTTGAAAGTCCACTGTCCCCTTAAATTCGAAAATCGGAAAGCCCCACCATGAAGTCAGAGAGGGTGGGAGTGTGTACGATTCCCCCCCTCCGGAGTCGCCTCTGGGAATGCTCGGTCGAAATTAAGGTGGCACCTAGCACGGACTCCGGTCATTGTGGTCCCATTGTAAACTGGAGACATACTCCTCGATCAGCAAAGATTGTATGGACCTGGTCTGGAACACTTCCTGCCATGGGGCATTAGAAACAACAGCTTTTCTACTTTGGTTTTATTCATATTAAAACATTCACGTCCTAAACACAATTAACTGAGTACGATTCTCTTTATGGAAATATCATCGAGTTAAATAATAAATTATAAGAATGTCAAAGAAAATTTCTTAAAATATATCTTAAACATAATTTGTAAAATAAAATGCTCTGCATTCTTAAAAAAAATACCACTTAATATACGAATTTTCCGCAAAGCTTGTATGGATCTGACCTGGAACACTTCCGGCCAGGGGGCATTAGAAACAACAGCTTTTCTACTTTGGTTTTATTGATATTAAAACATTCACGTCCTAAACACAATTAACTGAGTACGATTCTCTTTATGGAAATATCATCGAGTTAAATAATAAATTATAAGAATGTCAAAGAAAATTTCTTAAAATATATCTTAAACATAATTTGTAAAATAAAATGCTCTGCATTCTTAAAAAATACCACTTAATATACGAATTTTCCGCAAAGCTTGTATGGATCTGACCTGGAACACTTCCGGCCAGGGGGCATTAGAAACAACATCTTTTCTACTTTGGTTTTATTCATATTAAAACATTCACGTCCAAAACACAATTAACTGAGTACGATTCTCTTTATGGAAATATCATCTAGTTAAATTATAAATTATAAGAATGCCAAAGAAAATTTCTTAAAATATATCTTAAACATAATTTGTAAAATAAAATGCTCTGCATTCTTTAAAAAAAATACCACTTAATATACGAATTTCTTCAGAAACAAATGTAGATTAGAAATCTTTTATTCAGAAAGTTGTGACAGAAAAACATTGCTTTGATTTGATCTCATTTAAAAAAAAAAAAAATCCGATGTCGTCGATAAATCGATAGGGAAGAACTGCAGCTGTGAGAATAATAACAAAGTTTCAGCCTTTGTTTTCAAATCCATTATTTGCTTTCTAAGATGAACTGAGAAGGATCGGGGTTGTTAGAAAACTCAAAGTTAGCATTAGAGCAGACAGTTTGCCTCCCAGAAATTCGATCTCCGAATAATTGATGGAATAAAAGGAAGAGGGAAAAAGGAACGTTTAGATATTCCTTCTTTACCATTCAGTCTTTGCAAAAGTATAGAAAAAGGATCATTCTAACCTCTGCATTTGCATTTTAAAATGTTTATAATAGCTAATCGATAAAAAAAAAAATGTTGGGCCGAAAACCGACGCAAAATGAAGTTTTCAAAGTAAAAGGGAATATTTGTTTGAAGCTTCTAAAATTTACCAGATTTTGATCGTTCAGTGTACATGGTATTATATATGGTATTATACGATCGTTGTATTAAATAGCAAGAGAATATCACATAAATTAATACATTCTGCTGAATCCATTAGCAGGGTAGTCATTAAGTTCGAAAAAAGAAAGAAATTTAAAGCATTTCACAAAAGTGTTCGGACACTAAGTTTGTATAGCTGGTGTTAAAAATCAAAAATGACCCCGAGCAAAAACTTTAGGATATGTATTTTGTCGAGTTAAGCTTTTTTTTAGTTTCTTTTAGTTGATTATTTTACCCAGGAAGAAGGAGTGACAGAGTTTTAAAAACTATCAACTTATGTTACTAGAGGAAAATTGATTTCACAGATGTTTTTGCACACAATTTGGACTAAAATCTGATTTGTCAGAAAATAAATTCAAAATGAATCTTCATGATATTATTTTTAGTCAGAAACAATATACAACATTTTAAAAATCGCAAGCACAAGCTAGTTCCAATAAGTAAAGCACGATGCACAGGGACCGACAATATGGGGGTGCATGTCGTCTATTGGAGTGGGTAATCTCTCACTTATTTAATATGTAATTCGCTATAAATAATTTGAAACTTTAAAATTAATTACAAATCTTTATCACAAAAATTTAAACCATCAACGTCTCTTATAATTCCACCCAAACAATGACCCGAAGCATAATACCTTGAATATGCGGCTTTGACTGCTCTATAATTTCTCAAAAGTAATTAAAATGTCTCCTAGTGCAAACCCCATAGAACACATTTACAGGAGCTGGAATATAAAATCTGATAATATCGAACAACAACTGGAATTAGTAATACTAGAGGAGCAAAAGATCGATCTAGAAATGCAAGTAGAAAAAATATTGATACGTGCCTAAAAAGGATCAACCATGCTTTTAAAGCTTAAGGTATACCAACGCATTACAAGGGGAAATTTTTGAATCGTAAGTTTATTGTTCCCTTTTAATTCTATTGTACAACTAATGTCCAATTTCTTTTAGTCTTATATTGATGCAAGTAATAATATTCAATATATATTGTATTATTTTTATGAAGTGTTAATAAAAATATATAGGTAAATAATTAAACGTTGGATGGCAAACACACTTTAATTTTATCGCGTTTAATATGCTAATCGAAATGTCTTTATAAAATTCGTATGCATTCGATAAATATTCTGACGCGTTGTCGTTGGCGACGGATTTCAAATAATGGCAGTAATTGTTCATTTAAAATGAATTTTCTTTACTTAATTTCACTGTGCAAGTTCTCAGACTTCTAACGACTGTTCAAGTTTTCTAGTGTTCAAATTCATTGGTAATGTTCCAATTTTTTTTTCTTAATTCATTTACTTTCTTGCTTTATTACGACACCCTGCTGCTTACACACAGAATTATCTATCGCAAATAATCTGACAGTTAACCAACAGATGAAATCGCATCATTAAACCGTCCGAGATGGGGTACATTTTTAGGGTCTGTAAATATTTAATACGGGCCATAAAACGTTTAAATAACACCATTTAGAATAATATCAGTAATTAAAATTCCTTTAAGAATTAACTTCACGATGTGCAAATTTATACTCATAAAGGCTTATTAGACAGCTAAAATGACGTCGAGTAGCTTTGAAATGGGAAATCACCATTTCTCAATTAGAGTCAATACATTTGCAGTTACTCCAATAGATTACACATGACTACGGTTACGTATTGTTATGTTTCGAGTGCCGCTTTACTTTAGCAACACTGTGAGAAACCGAAATTTACCATCTACGAAGAAGAGGATTGATTCGTATAAAGGTAGTCATAGTTAATTTTGTGTTCTCGTAAGTTTATTACAAGAGATTTAGTATATTTCTTGGCTTTAACAATGTAACATTATAAGAGAATTTTATCAAAATTGCTTTATATGAAAAGGAATTATACCGAGGTACTGCAACATTTAAAAATATTTTTCCTGTAATTAGTTTTTATTCTTTATTAAGCTATAATTATCCTTTACATCGTCCATTTTTACGTAATTCTACACGGATAAAACTTCGCAACTAAAGACATATCATATTTAAAGATATTTTAGAGCTATATATTATCATATATTTTTTTTTAATGTCAAAAGATTTATCACAAGCGGATTTACTGAGAATTTGGCGAAATTCAAAGAGAAAAATAGTGATGAAGAGCTATAATATCAAATTCATTACCAAAGGAATTTAAGGCTTTAAAATAAGACAGTATTTTTTCTTGTGCTCTTTCTTTTCTTTGTTGAATAAGAAATAAGTTGGGTAAGAATAATTTATTTTCATCCGCTTTAACTTATTAAGCTCTTAGTTACTTAGAGCTATTTTATGCAAAGGAGATTACTGATTTTTTTAATTACCCATTTTTCTGTTTAATTTCATTGGTAAGTAAGTATGTTCCCTCGTTACTCATTAAGTATACAAACTTTATGACTATATATATTTACATTGGTTTAGAGCGTGGTAAAATATTGGTATTCTAAATACAATTCTACCACAAATTTTAATTTTTCTCCTCTTAAAATGCAAATAACTAGTCTTGGGATCGAACTCAAAATCTTTGACGCTCTGAACAAGTGCACTTGGCGGTACATTACTAAGCATTATCATAGTCCTCATAGGTAAACTTTGCACACTTTATAAAAAAAATCCTTCTTTGGACCGATCCAAATGTCTAGATGTGAAGAATGTTCAGTGGTAAGAATTCAAAACGATAGCGGAGATCAAAAATTAGAATTAGTTACTGCGGTAATTAAACATCTCTTTAAAACGGGGATAAACAAAGATGTAAAATAGCTCCTGAGTAATAGCGCTGATTCAGCGATATCTCAGAAATCTGTCGCATCTTTAACATCCAATCGCTACTTTTTTATATGTGAAGCTAACTTTTCTTCTAAAATTGAGTTTACTAGAGTGGAACCTGTTTCTATCTTTTGAGATATCCACAAATTTCACTAGATGTCTCTGTTGTTAGCCGAGTAGAGAAATTAGATACCCACAAGTCTTATGATATGAAAAATTTCATGGATAGATTTTAATTAATAAATTTATATATTCAATCATATATGCAACTATTAATATCTACACATATTTTAATGTCTTGATTTTTATTACCATTTAAACTTATACCTTCTTATAGATAGCTCAAGCTGCATTTCCAGTGATATATCTATCTTGTATTGAACAAGGGCTGTGCAAGGTTTACGATAACATGGCGCCAAAAAAAATAATGTCAAAGGAATAAATGGCAATAGGATTTTAATGTTTTCTATTACGCACACATTTTTAAATATCAATAGTACTGAATTTCAATGTCTATAAAATTTATCTTAGCCTAATACTGCTTTTTCTTGGCTTTAAATGTAATACACATCGGTAATTGAATTTTCCCTCTCACTCCAAAAATTATATCCTCTATTAAAAAATTAGACTTAAAAAATGAGAGTTAAGAAATAAGAGTTTAACATTGAGTCTTTTGGATTCTAAATAGATGACCAAGATAAGAAAACATTAGTATCATACTCAGAAATTCAAATTTTTTATCAAATGCATTCATTTTTTAAAATGCTTTTTTCAAATGCATATCAAATTATCATTTTTTATCATTTTTTTAATCAAATTTATCATTTTTTAAAATGCTTTTTTCAAACAAAAAAAAATTTTAATGATGTACATACATACATATACATAATCAAATTTTTTTATTAAATTTTAACATCTTTTAATATTTTTAATAATCCAAATATTTATTTTATGCTAAATATATCCGTAGTGTAAAAAATACATCATTACTCACCAGTTCCATAACATTTTAATTAAAAATATCGTATTTGTAAAAAAAAGAAAAATGCTTCTTTGATTTTTTTTACTATACAAACTAATTTATTTTTCTAGTCACGTTTTCTGTTTCCTTTCCATTCGTTTTTTTTTTCTATCAAAAAACAACACCCGCCCTACCAATAAGCTTTTAAAAAAATATATAAATAAAAAAAACATTTTTCTTTCGATTTCGTACAGAGCATTTTTAGTCTGTTAAAATAAATTAAATATTTCAATATCCGGAATCATTAAATTATTTTTTTAATTTCTTTTTTGAAAGAAAAACCGTACTGTTAGAAAAACAATTCCTTAAAAAAACATTTTTATCACAAGTATTGTTAGAGCAATTTATAAAATATATCCTGATACTACATCGAATGACATTATAACATTCAAGATATTCAGATGAATACTCCATAAATTTATATACTTATAATATGACAAAACTTCAGTCCAATAAAGCTATAAGAATTATTTACATTTTATTGATTTACGATATACTAATGTTGAGAAATCAATTAACTAGACATATGTTATAGGAAAACAAATTATTTTCAATATTCAAGCCACCAATATTAATATTTCTGTTAATTAAGATCTACTATTTATGATCTGTTAATTTAGATTAACTCATGATATTCCAATTAATGTATGTTTGACAGCGTTTTATATAACACGAGTGTACGTCAAAGAATTGATTCTGCATTACCCTTTCCAACAGACAATTTATTACATGTAATTAGTTATCTGTATGTTATTTCCATTTTTAGGGGGAAAATTGTCAAGTGCATTAAATCTGTGAACGGAGAGAATATGATGTTGATCCCAAGATAAAAAACTAGAGGGTGAAGGGAAACTTGGCGGAAACTTTGGCGTCCTTTTATTCTGTAGCAAGTATACTTATGAGAACTGAATGTTTCTGTCTGGCTAATGAATCCAGCTTTAGTCTAATCTTAATGATAAATACATTACGAAATATGAATGATAAATACACTACAAAATATTATTATAAATCACAGTAACATTGGGGTACTATCATGTTTTTACAACTTTGGGGGATGATGTAACATCTGGCAGCCTTTGAATTTTATTTTTAAGGTTGATCTTTTTTTTTTATTTTGCTTTTTTTAGTCGGGTATAGGCCAAAAAATTTGCTAAAAACATAAAAAATTGCCAACAATTGATAATTAACTGGAATGACAGCCTTAAAAATGCTGTCAAATTAATAATAGCTAGCCAGCTTCTCACAATTTGCTTTAGTTGCTGAAACCCAACCCGACAAAAAGGGGTAGAAGACCGGAAAGTTCAACCGGACTGGAGTTGCAGGTTCCAGGTATTAGACTAAGCAAATAGGAGTATAACAGAAAAAGGTCTGCAGACCATGCTTGAGTTCTTTATTCCTTTTCTTAAATTCACAAAAAGCAAACTTGAATTCATACATAATCTGTCAGCTAATAATACTTTTTCAAGCCATTTGTTTTGCTTTCATGTAATTGTAAGATTTTTAGAGTATTACGCAAATCTTATAATTGCATGAAAAAATAAAACTAATGGCGGTTAACCCTGTAAGAAATTTGCCCGAAATATCTTTCTATGCTAGTAATATTCAGTGTAATATTTTTTAAACTAAATTATACAACCTTTCGTCTTGCTTCTATTGGGTGTACATTGCTTATTTAAATGAGAAACATGTTTTGAAAAGCATAAGTTCAACCATGCGGGGGATTTAATAACATGAGAAAAAGTAAGCCAGAGAAAAAGTGAAGTTTCAAATGTTCAACTAAAAAAAGTACCCTGAAAATTTTACGCATACTTTTTTATGTTTAAGATAGTGCATTTGCGCATATCCCTAAGTATTAAAAAAAAAGGTTATTCAACACTATTTTTTCCCACTTAGCCAAAAATTACAACTTAAAATTTGGATACAAACTAAATGATACTAGTCACCGGTCTGTGTAGTAGCGAATCTAATTTTAATATTTCCCCGAAATGAAGGTTTATTTTGAGATGCTTTAATTAAATATTTCCGATAATTCGGGCAAACAGTTATTAGAAATCGGAATCAATCATTCCTTATTATTGAGATGCAAATTTTCTAAGCTCAAACAGGTTTATTGCTGTTTTATTTTTATTTTTTAACTTTCTAGAATTTTATTTTTTCTTGGCTTCAAGCTATTGTACGTGCTTGTGGAACTTTTCCTGTAATAAAAATTATTTTTTCATTTAAAAAAATATTTAAAAAGGTAAACAGCAAGGATTTAATTTGAAATGAATCCAGTTTTCGCGTAATCTTAATGATAAAATAAACTACGAAATGTGATTATAAATGACAGTAAGTCTGAAGTACTATCATTCATGTTTCTACGCCTTTTGGGGGTGTTTTAACATCTGGCAACCTTTTAATTTTTCTTTTAAGGTTGATCAACAGCTTGCTTCTTTCAATCAGGCATACGCGAAAAATTTGCTACAAACATAAAAAAAATGCTAACAATTGGTGACTAATTGGAATTACTGTCAAATTGATAATAGCTAGCCCCATTCTCCCAATTTGCTTTATTTCGTTCCCACTTATTTATGATTTACATTATTTTAAAAGTAGAGCACGTCTGAGAACTATTGCTGCCATACAAAATTATAGAGTTTTATTTATATTGTGCATAGTTTTATTAATCCTTCCAAGAAGTATTTTGGCTTCAATTTCATCTGTATAATCTTAAAGTTATTTTTCTGTTCATTATATATATATAAGAATTCTTCTGATAGACCCTTATAACGATATTCTGAAATAGAAGAAAGGGCATTTACGGCTTGAAGTGGTTTCTTGGATAAACACTTCGGGGGGAACATGATTATTTTCCCGCTTAGTGGAACATCTGCCTGGAAGGCAGATATAGTCGGAATCTCTCAGACCCAGGTATTCTTCACTAGAAATTCAGAATGTAGTTATGGTTTATTAAATCTCATGGTAGCCACAGTCGTCAAACCATTTCTCCTTAATTCTTGATCAGCTTCTCTTGAACTGAACCAATTTTCACAGGTTATATTACGTTTCGTTTGGTATAGCATTTAAGAAAATCAGTCTTACTCAGCCTTAGTTTCAATACAGATGAAATAAAACAGGGTTTGGCCAAAGTCGTTCCCAGAAACTTCAAAAACTCAAATCTTGAAAGAATTTCAACCTTACTGTACATTTTATAGAAAATGTATGAAGACTATCTACCTGACAGTCAGATATTTAAACATATTTTAATGGGAATATCTGTCTTGTAGCTAGACAATGGTCTAGAAAAATGGCACGTAGCTGAACCATAGAAGACTGGCGTCACGAATCACCCTTCCACACTGAATGCAATATGTCGACTGAAGCACTGACAGACTCACGGTACCCAAGGTCGAAGTGTGGGTGGGCAAAGCGTTGAATAAAGAAACTATAGCTGCCCGAGAGGCAGATGTTCCCTCAGGAGGGCTGAAAAGTTGTAGTTGGGCTTGAGCAGCATCCAATACAGTCAAACATTCTAATTGGTGGGAATGATAAGTTTATTCACTTGTACACATTATGGTTATTTAATTGGTCTACATATCATAAGAAATATAAAAGACTGGAAGATATTTGCATATTTACTAAGAACACAGAAAATGGATAGTAGCGTCCGGTCCAATCTGTAAGTCAAACGCAATTCAACCTTTACACCAGAACAACATTCCAAACGACATCTAGGCGCCAAACAGAACAATGGAAGTAGTTATATGTAGAGAAAGAAAATATTAAAGGTAGATAATTAATGTAAGGGAATTACAATTGATTTGGGGGGGGGGGGTTATTACAGGATAATTTATACGGGTGGGGCGTTATCTATATATATAAAACAGTTCCGTAACTGACTGACTCACTGACTGACTAACACACTGACGTACAACGCACAGACCAAACTGCTGGACCTAAAGGGCTGAAATTTTGCATGGCGATTCTTCTTATAGTGTAGGGAAAGATACACTAAGAAAGATTTTTGAAAAATTCTTCTTAGATTTTAATAAATTAAATTTTTCAGCTGTTTTTGTAACTGTTTTTAAATTTGAGTTTAAAATAATAATTCGAGGGTTATAGAATTTATATCACGGGAAAGATCATAAAAATTTCTTTAACGTGAAATCTTTTTCGAATCTTTACCTCCATTTTCTTATTTTTTGGTGAATATTTAAAGATTAATTTTTAGAATTTAATTTATTAAATGTTGATCACGTGATTTCTTCTTCTGGTATTTTAAATAAATTTATCGTCACGTGCATAACAACTAAATAGACAAAAAAAATCTGTTTCGCTTGCTAATGCGGCAGACGATTGGACATTATCCAAAACAATATTAAAATACAGTAAAAGGTATGTTCCTCAAACTGTACTATATTGTGGCGTCACGGTAAAATTTTAAGGCTAGTCTCTGAGGCTTTCTTAAAAAAAAAATACACAACTATTGAATCCATGCTAAAAAAAAGGCAGAGTCCTAATTATAAGGAAAAGGCCAATTCTTAAACAGAAACTTAACAAGGAAATTTATTTACAAAAAAATTTAACATCAAAATATTTCAACGTATTCACTTAAGTTATGTGCAGATTTACAATGCGCGCTCCATGTCCCATTTCGGCCCAAAAAACCGGAGCCTAAAAAACACGTCTGTTCGCTAGATGCTATAAGGCCGAACTCCCCCAAATTCTCCAACTCTCTGCCTGTATCTTGTGGCATTTTCTTTGTCGGCGACCCTCCCAATTCCACGAAAATGCGTCTGTTTTTCAGAGAGGGGCCGGCAACCCAGTTGATGACATTTTCTTCGTAACGCCGAAACTTTATCGCATTCCCGTGAATATGTCGCAGAGCTATCGCTAGGACAGAAAGCTTTATGACGGGATGGAAAACCTTTTCTATTTTTCCAAATAGTTACCCTCATCACTTGTTAGGGAAACCACCCGATAAACACACAGCTGTGTTTCTTGCACTCTGTAAGGTCTTGGGGGAAAAAAAACCATACTTCCAGCACGCTACAATATTAACTGTACTATATTCTTTAGTATGTCCTATTAGATTTAATTTGAATATTTTCTTTTACATTATTTTGTCTATAAAAATATCCCTTACGATTTTTTTATAATTTTTTTTGGTTTTTTTTACATCAATTGTATACATTGATCGCTGTATTTATTGTAAATATAAATATATAATTTGGTATCAATTGCGTGCATTGACCATTGTATTTAATTTGAATGTACTCGTACTCCATAGCGAAGTGTGGGTTTTCAGCTAGTTAAAACATATGTTATGAGAAACTCTTAGGTGCGTATTTAATACGCGGTTTACAAATTATATTATGCCTTATTTTCACAAATAATTTCTTTTGTTGCACTTACCAACTAAAATTACACCATAAATTACCAATGAAAAGGGAGTCAAAACCCATCAGCAATCACAAATACCTACAATTATTAGCAGCTATATTTTAGCAGCATCAAATAAATCATTGGCGTAATATAAAACTGCTGAAAGGCTCCGATTAAATAAATTTCCACATTATGGTGTAATGAGCTTTTGGTAAGATGCCAAAGAGTTGGAATGACTCCCAAAGGACACAGTACACGAGGTCAAAATAGTGCAATTTGAAACTACACTCTTTTAGAACTCTAAACAGAAATTTTTTAAATGCTATTTTCTTTTGAATTTCCCAGATGTATAAAACACTTTTACATTTCAAGACATGCTCTTTCATAAAATTTATGCATATAATTTTGTTACATCCTTATAATCCTCCTGATATCAAATAAGTGTTTGCATTGATACTATGAAATAACTGTTAGTAATGTGTTGTTAGTTTTAAAACATTATTTTTGATTCAGTTTAAACATATTTTTCGCTTTGAAGTTTAATCAAGTTGAGTGTCTTAAACTTCTGTCTACAAGTAAATTAGAAATGAATGTTTTAATTTAAATAAAATTTCACTCCTTGTTTTATTCACTATTAATCCTTCATTTTTTATTCGCCTAAAACACCATCTCTTGTACATACATGCATGCAATGGACTTTTAAATAAAAGTGTTCTATACTTAAATTAGATACCAAGACTTATAATATATAAAAAATAATGGATGGAAAAAGCCTATAATTTTAATTAATAATTTTATACATTCAATCATATATATAACTATTAATATCTATACATATTTTAATATGTCTCGAATTTGATTACCGTTTAGGTAAACCAGTAATTACTTCCATTTAGATGTATCCTAAATTAGTTTTATCTTGCTTTATTTAATTACATACTTACAAATATTCGCTAATACATTATTCATAGATATGCGTAAATGCATATATACTATATACAGGGTGTCCGAGCTAAAAGTATCCAAAAGTTATGACTTATTTTTACGGAACTTCACATTAGAATTTTTAAAAAATTATTTAAAATAAAAAGAACATCTCACCAAGTTTTAATATAAATAGATTTCGATGTGTGCACTTTTTGTAGCGCTACAAACGTCTAAATGGTAGTCCAGTTCTCTCCACGTGTTTCGTAGCATATCAAAAGTTATTAGACGAATTGCTTGAATGGCACGCTCCTTCATCTCACCCACAGTTTCAATCTTTTGTTCATACACAACAGATTTAATAAATCTCCAAGCAAAAAAGTTTGATGGAGTCAAATCCGAAGAACTTGGCGGCCAGGCAATTGGGACCCCTCTTCCAAAACTGGATCAACGGTGTTATCTATCAGAAAGACTTTAGGATGTTTAACAGTTTGAGATACCAAAGTTCCCGTCTCCCTTAAAGTTCTATCCCATTGACGGGTGGATTTTGACGTCGGAGGATCGATATTCCATTCTGTTCGCACACTTTACTGAATTAAATTCCGTTAACCAAAGAACGATCTTCACTTTTTGCTGTGGCGTCCACATCATCTTTATTAATGAAACCCATGGAACAGGTTTTGCACCTTCGTGCCGATTGTTGACAACTGTACGCATGTGCGCAAGAACGGCCTGGACCCATAAATTCTCGGAGGGGTTTATAATGCACGGATGAGCAGTCTACTACATTCTAATGGGTAGGTCCGTAATAATAAGCCATAACTTTTGGAAACTTTTAGCCCGCACACCCTGTATATATGCTCGTCTGTCTTGCATACAAACACATTAACATGTATGACGTCTTTTGCTTTTTGTTATCCGTTTCCTTCGCTGTAGCATTTTAATCTGGATAACAATAAACATTATCTAGATTATAGTGCTTTCTCTACCACGTGAAATTATTCCATGTGCACCATCGTTGTGTCTGACTTATGTCGAATGTTTTTAACTTTACGAATACTTAACGTACGAAGACACTACATCTTCTTTCAAGAATTGGTTGTTTTGAATAACGTTATTTTCTTAACGCTATTACGGTGACTGCCTACGTTGAAAATGTCATTTTTTGACTATTTTGGTCAATTTCATTTTTTGCAAGAATCGTGTAATTCAATCTTTTCTCTTTTCAAAACGGTTTTGATTTTCATTCTACATAAATTAGAAGCAGAGTTATAACTATTAAAAAAACATCTTCTGCTACAAAATTGAAGTGACAAACAACTTTAAATATGTTTTCCTCAGAATTATGGTTTTTAGCACAAATCTCTACGATTATCATGATATCTCACATAATAATGTGTAAAATTTGACAAAAGTTTTCAGGGAATGTTTTAGATGCTATTGTTAATGAAATGACGCACAATAATTGGTGTATAATAAATAGTTTTTTATTTGGGACTGTTTTTATAAGGAAAGGAATAACGAATCGGGGAACATTTTCATATTGGAACATAAAATTGCGTGTATTATTTTTGCATTTTAAAATTTCTCTTAGATTGTAGGTCATTTTGAAGATAACTGTCGTATGTATCATGTGTGAGAAGTAAATTAAAATTGTAACATTAGGATTTTGTGCAGAGTGATAGGTGTTTTAGCTAAATTTCATTAAAAATTACTTCAAATTAACCAATTTTTTTAAAAAGTATGCTATTTACAGGCAACTTTTTGTCCTTTTTTTTAATTAAGTGCTATTTTACCATAAAAGACCAAAAAATCCTTTAAAGTATTATTATTATTTTAAATTGACTCCGAATGTAGGCAGTCACCTTAAGTAATTTTGAATAACGTTATTAATAACGTTTTGAATAACGTTATTTTGAATAACGTTATTAAGTAATCTTACAGAATTTGGATTTGGGTAGCTAATTTGATCTACCTTTATCTAGCTGCCTTCATATGTATGTAATTTACGTACGGACATGCAGATAGTGGACAAAACAAATGGAAACTCTCGGATGTCTGGTCACTTTATAAGGGTTACCCTGGTAATCACATATGATTGACACGCATAATTATCACGTGATTCCTTTTTGCTTATGAGGTAGTCAATTAAGCGTCGTTTATTGCAATACAACGCCTATGACATATTAATCAAGGAAGCAGCTCATATGCAGACATTCTCTCGGGATATCTACTCACATCTATATAAAGGGCAAAGAAGGGAAAACACTATTTATATCATGGTGGAATGTCAGAATCCAGAGAAAGGACACAAATAATTTCGAAAAAGACGCCATTGTTAGTGAGAGTTTTGGACGTTCACGATAGATCAAAACAACAGATATGTCACACGTTAGTCCAGGAACAGTCTCTAAAGTTAAGATAGTACGGTAGTAAAATGAGCATTATGAAAATTCTCTAACCGATGGAATCATTTAATCATTAGAGAGTTGTACTTAAGTGTATAGCATTGGGAATCAGGTTGGCTGCAGCTGATTAACTTCAATGCTGATTAACCCTTCGGCCGGAACATGATTATTTTCCCGCTTAATGGGAACATCTGCCTGTAAGGCAGATATAGATGGAATCTCTTTCCCAGGTATTCCTAACTGGAAATTCAGAGGGTATTTGAGGTTTATTACATTTCATGATAGCCACAATCGTCAAACCATTTCTCCTTAATTGTTGACCAGCTTCTATTGAACGGAACCAATTATCACAGCTTAGAGGTTCGTTTTATAGAGGCATTTAAGAAAATCAGTCTTACTGAGCCTTTGTTTTAAGTTACCTGTTTTGAAACGAAGTCGTTCCCAGAACCTTCATAATCTCAAATCTTAAACGATTTTCAGCCTTACTGTGCATTTTATACAAAATGTATGAAGAATATCTGCTTGACAGTCAGACATTCAAATACTTCAGGGGAAATATCTGTCTAGTAGACAGACAATGTTCTAGAAAAATGGCACGTACCTGAACCATGGAAGGCTGGCGTTACGAATCGCCCCTTCCACACGGAAGACCAGATGTTGACTGAAGCATATGTAGACTCACAGTACCCAAGGTCGAAGAGTGTGGGACCCAGAGTTGAATAAAGAAACCATAGCTGTCTGAGAAACAAATGTTCCGGCCGAAGGGTTAACCGTTGATTTAGTTTTAACGTACAGGTTGCTGTACAAAATTTTATCTGATAGCACGACTGTCTGAGTGACGTCATATGTTTCGTAATATCAAATATTTCATGTTTGGTTAATTGCAAATGTATAAAAGTAAATTAATCAAGACACAAAAAAATACTAAATGTAGCATTAATATTAATTTAGCCCTGCATACAACACTTGACAAATAGTAAAGAAATAAAATTACCCAAATGAAATATAACTCTGTGGATTTTAAGTTATAAGTTTTACAGCGTTTGAAAAATATGTCCGTAAAACATGCAATTAAAATGAAACCTTTAAGAAATGAAAATATTTTCTTTCCTAACTTTTCATATTAGAAGAATGAATAAATAATAAACCACCAGAAAAAAAAATTAATTCTAGAAGCTCCCAAACGCTACATAAATCAAAAGTAAAGAATAAAAAGTTTCGAAACAAGTTCTCCAGGGTATCGTTCGTGTAAATTATTTGTTGCTGTCACAGCAAGATAAATGCGCTTTAAAAAGCAATACACGTATTTTTTATCATTAAAAACAGCAGGGAAAGCAAGTCTTAAAGTGGAATAAACTTAATAAAGAGTTCTCTTAAACGACAGGCTTCACTGATTCTTAAGTTATTTCAGAAATATGTAGGAAGCACGCATTTTAGGATAAAATATGTAGATTAAAGTAAATACGTTCTGCAGTGTTTTCTATAATTTATAATTGTTTCAAAGAGGATGTCTCTTAATTTTCTTTACTTAAGGAGTCATAAATCAGGTACTGCGAAACTTGCGTAAATAATTTCGTAGTTAGTTTTTATATAAACCCTGAGGTTAAGATTAACTAATAGATCTCTCAAGGACAAATTAAATAAAAGAAGAAATTTTAAGTAGATTTATTGCTTATTTATGTTTATAAATATAAGGTAAAATAGTGTAAAGTATTTTTAAATATACAATAAATATATATTTAATGAGATACTTTATTTTAATTTTATCATAGTTTAATTGAGTTTCGTTTCCTTGTGTAATTTGCAAATTTCTCTCACACCATACTATTTGGTAAAAAAAAAAATGTCAACAGACAGTTAATAGAGAAGGGATGGTTAATAAACTGGAAGCAGTAAATAATAATTGGTAGATGGAGAATGTTTTACCTGAAGTTTATAGCAATCGTCTTCTCTGAGCCACAATTAGATTCGATATCACCGTCCTGACCTCTGTAGCTGTAGGATTGGTTAGAAACTTCAATTGGCAAATTCAAATCCTCACTTCATTTGAGGATAATGTGTAAGTTGTTAGCTTTTCACTTAAACGAAGACCCAGGGTGTAGGCAGTACGTATATATTTACTATTAGCTTATTCCAACGAGAATTATTTTTCTAATTATTTGTTTCCTACAGACCCATTGAGGTTCATTTGGACGCTCGAGGGTCATTATGACAGCAATCTGCTACTAGGAACTTCGCGCCCCAGATTTTCAAAGCCAGCTTTCATGTAATGATTTTATTCATGTAATGATATTTATTTTATTACTATGTTTTTATTAACTTGCTTTCTTGTTTGTTTGTGTGTTTGTCCCTTCCAAATCTTGCAATTGATTTTTAACTAACTTCCCGACTAGCTAGACATTTGAAACTTTTAGAATAGCTCAGAATACGATGACAGTGCATGTTTTTAATACTTTTAGCCATCTTTAAGCAGAATTAAATAAAGTTTCAGTTATTTTCATTTAATTTCATTTAATTTTGTTTTGTAGACTGGTGCTGCCATCTATCGGCCGGAAAGGGAACGAAAGGTTAAACGCAAGTTAACTTCCAATTAGCTTCATTTTCTTTGAAGTTGATGGGATAATTCATCAAAAAAATTTAAAGTATTTATTAATACATTAAAAGTTATTTTTATCTTGTAATTATTTTAACGTAGGATTACGTTCTTCCATAACGGTCCTCCGGAAAGCAAAATTTCAAAAGCTAAAACCGTCCATCTGTACCTCGCGAGTTATAATTTTGGCAGCGTGTCAAACACAGTCTGTATCGCTCGGACAAGCAGTAAACAGTTAAACAGAAAAGTACCGAAATGCGTCAAAATTTTGACATATATATCTTTATATATATAGATAGATAGATAGATAGATACATATATACATAACACATACATACATATACACGTACAAAAGAGGTAAATAACGATAAGTAATTCTACGTTAATAACCCGCGGTAGTTTCGTTAGACGAGACTACCTGAATTTTTTTTTTAAGGATGGCTCTCCGATACTGTTAGGCAGGTTTGTAAAATGTCGTTTTGTGTCTTCTGCACGAAATAAGTTTGTTATGCTTTTGTTTCCCCCTATTTTTACCTTTTCGAACAGCGTTTGCAGTAAATCTGAATAGCACAGTGAAAAATTTATCTTGTTCTGTTATTTCCATTATAGAAATAGGAGGCTGACAAACATAGATCACATTTCAATTTGAATTTTGATCCTACGCAAAAGTAAATTTTAAAATATAATTTACAATCTTCAGCATTATCATCTAATAGCAGTCATAAAGCAATATGTTAATAAATCAGTATGTCAGTGATGGTAGATTAAAAAATGATAAAGTAAAATACTTAACTGGTTTTCTTTCTTTAAATCTAGTTTAACCACTGAATTTCTATTTTTCCAATCCTTCTTCTACGTGATATATTCAGCAACATTCACTCGAGAGCTAAAATATTTTGATCAATTGCTCGCAGATCTGTCATACAAGTGAAGTTTGCTAAAATCAAAGATTGTTTGGTTTTTAACTTCTAGGTAACGTCCTGAATGGAAAAGACGTTGGAAGGTATATATATCGGTATCGTATTACAAAGTAAGTGGATTAAAGAATTTTCAACACTAGGCCATTTGTCGTTTGCCAATAATTCTGTTGAAGAATAATTTATCTTGAGAACGCATTCAGGTACAAAACTAGTGAATGCTTTTTCATTACTTTTCATCAAATAGGCTATTGAGGAAAACTTTAAAGATCGCTACAAGAGCTTATGATCGCTTGTTTACAAATGTGTCGAAACCGCCCGCATATAAAATTAAGTTATTGCATGGTTCATTTTATCTAAATCTGTATAAAAATGAGAGCCAAAATGAGCGGATCTCCCCTTGCGTTGAAGAAATAAAATCTTTGAATCTCTTTTGCAGCTGGGTTTTAGAGAAGAGGGGTTAACGGACATCGTTTACCATCTCATGACATAGTGTTAAGATACACAGGTAAAATAAATTAAGAGAATTTGCATATTTTATCGAATATCATGAAAAGAACTGAACTGAATATAAAACCACTGCTTCTAGACAAGAATACAAATCTTGTACGTCAAATACGTAAGCGTACACGTGTGTGTAGACGGAGCCAGTAGAGAAACAGGCTTTATAAGCGCGCGTAAGTTAAGACGCATATCGTTCTCTATCACACCTCAGAGAATTTCTTGGTGTTATTTTGCAGCAATCGGTTAATTTCAAATTGTAACAGTAAAAATGAGTAACCACCAAAGTTTAAATGATAGAATGAGGTGTCGAATTGTGGGGAGGCTAGAAGCAGGCCAATCTCAAGTCCAAATTTGTAGATAGTTCAATTTAACGCCCAGCGTCGTGTGTAGCTTATGGAAACAGTTCCAGGATACCGGATCCATCGAGAGAAAGCCTGGGCAAGGTCGTCCAAGAGCCACGACGCCCAGAGAAGATCGCCATTTGTCGATTATAGCGAGGCTTAACAGGAGTGCTACAGCTTCTCAGCTCTCTCGTGACTTGTATGCAGCCACAGGAACCCGTGTATCAAGGGTGACTGTTTCCAAATGACTACATGAGAGAGGGTTGTTTGCAAGAAGACCTTCTGTTTGCGTCTCGCTCACTTCTACGAACAGGAGAATCCGTTTATCATGGTGCAGAGAGCATAGAGATTGGAGTATGGATCAATGGGTGACCGTTCTCTTCACCGATGAGTCCCGGTTCAGCCTAAACACCGATTCTCACCGTACGTTCATATGGAGAGAACCAGGGACCCGCTACCTACCCTCCAATGTCCGCGAATTCGACCATTATGGCGGAGGAGGTTTAATGGTCTGGGCAGGCATCATGTTGGATAGCCGCACACCTCTCTATGTCTTTGAAAGAGGCACTGTGATTGGTGTGAGATATAGGGATGAGGTCGTGGAGCCCTATGTTCGCCTTTTCAGGGGTGCAGTTGGCCCTGTGTTTATTTTAATGGACGATAACGCGAGGCCACATAGAGCTCTTCTGGTCGACGAATTTCTAGAGAGTGAGGATATTCGCCGGATGGATTGGTCAGCCAGATCTCCAGACCTTAACCCTATAGAGCATGTGTGGGACGCTCTGAGGAGGGCAATTGCAACTCGCAACGCCCCTTCGAGAACCATTCAGAGAATGAAAACAGCGTTGCTGAACGAGTGGGACCAATTGCCACAGGAAATAATAAACTGCCTTATTTCAAGTATGAAATCACGCTGCGAGACCTGTATATCTGTAATAGGGGACCATACCCCCTATTAACCCATCTATTAACCCATTTTTTTGTTTATTCTGCAACCGCTGTTTCATACCTTCCGACTCCAACGAGTGTTACGCACGATCATGCGTGTGTATTATAATTATTGAATGGTTATTTGTTTTGTATTGTATCCATGTATGTACATATCAAATTTCATTAAAATCAGTACAGTAGTTCTAGAGATAATCGACCAAGTCAGCAATTTCTCTTAATATCTTACACCAGTGTACATAACACGGTGCAGAGCATAACGTCACAATGTTTGTTTGTTTTTTTTTGGGGGGGGGGAGTCTTCAAAGTCGCCTTGGACCGCACCTGATACTGCTTTTTAATTGGGGTGAAATTTGAATGCTTGTCGGACAGTTATACATCTGGGCAAAACGCTTGCGTTTCCTGCTGATAATGAATTTTACTAAGGATTCTTTTTTTCACTTGAAGCAGAATTATGTCGATTCATATAGAAACAGGAAGTTTTCGTTTTTCTCTCGTCTCTAAATACTTCAAATCTCAATTAAATCAAAGTTTTGTGGACTGTGTTAGAGGGATTTGATCAGGGGATATCCTACCGCTCTATTAACAGAAATGAGTTGCAAACTTATTGAACAAAATACCAAAAGTCATGTTTTTTAAGGAAATGTATCAAAAATGTACAGACAAAATTTTACACAATTTTTCACTTTAGTGACTTACGTGCACCAGCTTAATTGATTCTTCATTTGTACACATTGAATTGCAACTACTGCCGCTGTGCTGTTCTTTGGAGCATTGGATTACACAAAACGCCTAAACACAGCACCGTTTAAGCCACAAATAGGACTTCCAATACAGAAGGATAGATGATTATCACGCATCAATCGCAACGAGACATTTTTGTGTAGATACACATTTTCCGCATGGAACAAAGTCAGTCAATAAAGTGTCACAAATTCATAAAGTGACTCGAAATTTAAGGAATACATTTCCGTTGCAGTTAAGCATACATTTGTATGACAGCATACCTCGGAATGTTAGTGTTAACTTCCTGTTAAAACAAAAAAAACTTGAGAAGTAGTCTCGGAGATTGCGTAGTTCATTTGCATCATATCTCATAGGTAAACAGGGAAGTCTTGTGCTACTGAAAGTACAAAAACAAATACCGATTTCCAGAGCATAACTGCCAACAAGCGTGTACTCTCCATTGAATGACTTGGTTCATCTTAGGTTCTAAGATCACCTATTCTCTTCATAAAATACAACAATGTAAACAATTCTACACAGACTAAAACTTATAAAGAGGGTATAGACTGCCGAACAAATTAACTGAAAACTTACCCTAGCGTTAATTTTTTTTTACTTTTCAATAGAAGATTGCGCAGTGGCAACAAAAGCTCATATTGAAAACGGACAAATATAACTAAAAATAAATAAATCCACAGAGCAATACGAATATTATCAGTAAGAATGCAGACAAATACAAACAGAAATCACACACTTAGGACTAAACGCACCATAAGGCAAGATTCTGCAGCAGTACCGGAACTAAACCAAATGCCGAGGTAACCGACTGGTCTCGTCATCAGGAGGCCTAACCAAATCACTTATCTCAAGGGTGAACTTTCTGAATAGGATGTAGGTGTAACCAAAAGACATCCCAAGGCCCCGAGATCCCCATTGAAGCAGATAGTCAAATCAAATTAATGTACACGGACATCTTTCATTTAGGGCTCAACGCACCATAAATGCACGTACACATACATTCCTAAAGAACACAAATCAAAAAACAGAAATGCAAACAAGCGCACTTACCCTAATTCAGTGAGTAACGGTTATAGTCAAACAGCAGCCAATTTATACCCTAGGGGTTACGTCACTGTAGCAAAACCACAGCGCCACACCCCATTGAAGTTTTTAAGCCACAAAAATTTAAAGAAAGTGTGAAACCAGAAAAAGTCTTGTGCATCTGTAAGTACAAAAACAAATAACAATTTCCAGAGCATAACTGCCAACAAGTGTGTACTCTCCATTGAATGACTTGGTTCATCTTAAGTTCTAAGATCACCTATTCTCTTCACTCAACCTTCAACTTGAGAATTTCTGCAGTTAACGAAGAGGAAACTTGCGTTTTTCAAATTATATACGTAAAAAACACGTTCGGGTATTTAATTTTACAGATTACTTTACAATAGATAAACAAATGTTGATATGTTTAAATATTTTCATATAATCTTTCTATTATTATTTTTATCACATTTAATACAAAATTTATTCAATTGTTGAAATTTAAGTGAAAAATTTATAAATATAAGAATTTATGTCTAAAGTCTTTAGAATTTTTACTTTAGAAATTAAATCTCAATTTTGAAAACATAACACATCGTTTATTTTTTATTTTCTCTAAATTTCATCCAAACCTTATGTTATCGCATTCATGCATTATTAAAGCAAAATATACCTTCAGAACATATTTATCCCTTATAACAACTACAGAGAATGTTTAAATGCACTTTTTTTTAAATTTTCCTTAATGAAATGTAATAAAACTATCCTTTGTCGCTAAATTTTCAACACGCTTGTAAAGAGGTAAATAGATCATAACGTTTTAAAATTTTTTAGTACAGTTAAAGGTATTCTTCTCTATTTTGGCATCATACTTTTTAAATTAACTACGATTGTTCCATGGGAATATTTGAATTTAAATGGAAAATACAGACTCGCTTTAAAATTTTTAAAACTGAAGCTTTTCTAAATTATAACATAAACCTACTGCAAAACTGTATGTCATTGTTTACGTACAAAATTCTTCTTTAAAAGAAAAACTATTTTTTAAAAAAACTCTGAGATAACAGTGTGCCAGCTTAAAAATAAGCTAAGATCTAAGTAAATAATTTTTCATTTATAAAAAAAAAAATTTAAATATTCTTCTTTCATGACAGTTTACCTTCCTAAGTTTACCTGACGATAGTTTAAATATTTCAGTCCAACTTTCAACCAACTCACGAAAAGTTAATGAAACTTTTCCCAAGTACACTTCATTAGCAATTAATCCGCTTACATTTCCCAATTGTTAATGAAACTGCAAGACTTCTCAAGAACGTAATTATTTATCCGTAACAAAGCATGTTAATTTGAACCAAGTTTAAGACACGAAGAGTGTGAGGAATATGCGTGCCGCAAACTTTCTCTCTATATTGCCATGAAATGCATTCAGGATTTTTCACTCGGCCTTTTATTAATGTAATTACATTTCTCCAAATTTTATCTCTGAAATGTAACTTCTAGCGACTTACCTTCGTATCTTGAGATCTATATTATAATATGTGTTTGACTAAAGTAAAATAGGAACCCTTTACATTTTATTATGCGCTTCATATTATTATGCTTATTTACCCTTGACGTTGTCATGCTTTAAATTATACCTTACATATTCATATTTTACCTCTCGTTCCGTAAATGTAATATAATAAACATAATTATACTAAATCAATAGTATTTATAATCCTTAAACAATTAGAAAGGTACAATAAATGGAAAAACAAATAACTGATTTGTTTTTATGTACCGTAAAATATCGACTATAATATGCATCCGAGTATAATACGCATGCTTGATTTTCTGCGAAATTTTCGGAAAAAATTAAAATTCGAGTATAATACGCACCCATAACTTTTCAATATTTTATTTAAAAATTGCACAAATTTTATTAACATAAATAAAATTTGTAATAAAAAGAAATGAAAACGTCAATTTCGGTAGAAAAACATAAATTGTTAATTCAAAACAAATATTAGTCAAATTATCAATCTTAATCATTTTCACAGGAATACAGCTCATCTATTGTTGTTGCGTCCATGTCATAATTATTGTTGCCGTCGTAATATATATATCGTCATCATCATCCTTACTTGACGATAAGAACTGGTAGTTCCGTCTGTTTAGAAGGAACACCTGCTTAGTAAACGGGTGGATGAATCACGAAGTGCAGATGCCCACGCACCCGTGTTGCGACAATGTCTTACAGCTGTTGTCCGTTCGTTTATCCAATGTTTAAAACTACGGTTTTGTTTTTTTTTTGTACGTGAGTATAATACGCACCCTCATTTCTGCGGACTAAAATGTGAAAAAAAAATGCGTATTATACTCGAGATTTTACGGTATCTGTTCTAACTGATCTTTGAATTGATCAGTTCAGTGTAGCTTTCTTAAAATTATATTTTTTTTCAGAATCAACTCTTAAGTTCCCAGTGTTCAATCGTGCAGTTCTATTCTTCCAGTTCTTTGTTATTTTTTTCATTTCTCGTGTAAAACACTTAATCAAAACTGTCATATCTAAATCACGTATCTTTTTAACAGGAAGGAGGATAAAGCTCTGAGCAAGATCGTTTTGATAGTCTTTATTCAAAGTTGTCAAAGTAATCAGAGACTTTCTTCATTCAATGTATTTTTGCCTACTAACATAAGCTTGTTTATTTTCTGTATACACAAAATTTCTTTCAGTATATGACTGTAATTTTCAGTTCGATATAGCTAAACGTGATCAGAAGTATGTTGATATCGGTAATGCTTTTTGCTTGTCAAATAAAACATACGTCACAAGAACATAAATAAAATAGCGAAATACGGAAGTTCCGATTCAAACTTTCATGTTTTTAATAACAGGCAGTGAATATTCTTGTCATAAAATCTAAGTAAATGCATACTGACATGGAAAGACTTGTAAGGATATATCACAGCCACACATTCGATATCTTTGCATAATAAAACGAGATACCATGCCAAAATATTATCTTTTTAGCAATATTTGGTGTAGAGACATTTTTTTCATGTTTACTTAAATATAGATCGCGTTACGCATAAATATGTGGATACATATACTGGAAATTTTTCTCTAGACCATAAAGTTTTATTCATAAATCTATAGTCAAAAGTGAACAGTGCATAAATGAGTTGAAAGAAACAAAATACTATATTGGATATTGGAAATTCGATGAACATGTTACTTCAGTGGGTATTTATTTTTAGAAATATATATATTACGCATGTTTTGGTTTCCATATCGTGAAGATAATAGACATAATTAAAAATAGATATTTTTCCCTCAAATGCTGAAGATAGTGTCAAATTTCTATTACTGTGTTATTGTTGTTGCCAATCCTTCGCGATCTAGCGCCAACTAGATCAAATCCATGACTCCGTGCACCCTAGCAAAATCAAACACCAAAAGTGGACACGAGAAGAGGTCATCAAGTGCAAAGCCCAATCAATCAAGGATATGTTCAGAAGAGGTTGGATTATCCTTACACTTAAGGTGACTGCTTACGTTGAAAATGTAATTTTTTTACTATTCTGGTCAATTTTATTTTCTGCAAGAATCGTGAAATTCAATCTTTTCTCTTTTCAAAACCGTTTTGATTTTCATTCTACATCAGTTAGAGGCAGAGTTATAGTTATTTTTAAAAACATCGTCTGCTACAAAATTGAAGTGACAAACCACTTTAAATGAATTTTTCTCAGAATTGTTTCTTAGCACACATCTCTACCGTTATCGTGATATTTCACATAATAATGCATATAATTTGATAAAATTTTCAGGACATGTTTTAGATGCAATTGTTAATGAAATGACGTACAATAATTGACGTATAATAAATAGTTTTTTATTTGGGGCTGTTTAGAAAAGAAAAGGCATGACGAATCGGGGAAAATTTTCATATTAGAACATAAAAATGTCTGTATTATTTTTGCATTTTAAAATTTCTCTTAGATAGTGGGTCATTTGGAAGATAACTGTCATATGTATCATGTGTGAGAAAGAAATTACAATAGTAGAATTAGAATTTTGAGCAGAGTTATAGACGTTTTAGTTAAATTTCATTAAAAATTACTTCAAATTGACCAATTTATAAAAGAGTATGGTATTCACAGGTAAGTTTTTGTTTATTTTTTAATTTTTAAGTGCTATTTTACCATAAAAGACATAACAAATCCTTAAAAAATGATTTTTTACAAATCATTCGCTCCGAACGTAGGCAGTCACCTTAATACAAGTTGGGAAGACCCTGCTACCGTATTCAAAAGTCATACATTTTAAATGGCCAGTGATAAACCGTGAGGCAGCCGTTTCGTCATATCTGTCTCTAAGAAACTCTAAGGCACCCCCCGGATGATTTCAGCCATACCAGTGATGGACTGGAGGGGTGAGCCAATCATGCCTGTCTCTATTTTTTCTCGCCGAGAACAACTCGAGGAAGCTGATAGAATTGTCAGTCGTCTCTGTCTCGGCGTAACCCCTCTTAGCTAAGCTATCAGCAACTTCATTTCCTGTGACATTAACATGCGAGGGAATTCACTGAAAGTGGACATCCCGATTCTTGGCCAAGAGTTTCAACTTGCCGAGTACTTGAGTAGCGACGTAATCACTAACTCGATTCCAATCCTGCGGGTGTTGTATTGAGCTTCGACTGCCAGTAAGGATCCAGACATCACCGGAGCCGGACTTGTGAAGGATGGCGTCATTACTAGCTATTAATTCCCTCCTGAATACCGAGAAGTTATCTGGATTACGCCTAAAAAACTCAATAGAATAACCCTCGATAAAAATGCCACTTCCAGACTGCAATTCTATTACTGTAATTTTAATGATTTACTACATTTTCTGAATACAAATATTTTTAAACCCCTCTTTGTTGCCGTAGAAAATTTTAGAATGTTTTTAGGACTCATTTATTTTTATCATTTTTTCGTTCTTTTTTTAAAACATTACTGTAGGAAACGACGGGAAAAAAGAAAACAACAAACAGTAACATGATAAATTTTATCTAAATAAGAAAAGTATGCAGTCAAATAGTTGAAACTGTTTCGGTGCATGACTTCGGTGCATTATTTGTTTTTTTTTCCATATGATCACATTCTCAAAAACACACTATAGATCTAATGCTTAAAACAGCACCAAATCTATTAGGTATCAAATCTATAGAAGATCTAATCTTCAATGTCTGCAAGGAAGGAATTAAATGCATCATGTCGCGCATTTTATAATTTTTATCCAAGCACTACTATTGTGTGTAAGTGTTGTTTACTACATTAGACTTTTTTCTCAACTGAAACAAAAGTCGTCATCAGATAGTCATAACCCATTTTATCGTAAAAGGAAAAGTTGCAGACATTCATTTGATTGCGTTTAAAAATATCATGGATTAAATAAATATCTATTCGTGTGTTATTAACGGATTTTTCACCTGAATCACTAAGGAAGATTGATGGAAACGATTCGCGAATATTTATTTTTTCTGGGTGATATTCAGGAGTGTTAATTGTGTACAAGAATATGAGTTAATTCACACAATCTATTTCTTGTTTATGCCAAAAATTATATTATCTTGCATTGATTTGGGAGCAATGTTTGGAAAAAGATTATAGATATTTAAAACGTGCCTTATCTGAGTTTCATTTCTATACGTATCAACTTATAATGTTAATAAGATAATTTATAGTTTAAAAAAATATCAGTTATCCATGAAATATTGTCATTTTTTTATCTTTGAAATATAAAGTCATGATTTTGTGTTCAAGACAAAAAGAACGTCACTTTGTCTCCTTTTTATTAAATACTATAAAACTTTCTTATTTTATTCATAATTATTAGTTAAGGATCAAAACATCAGAATACACCTATACCTCGCTATACGGCTGCTCTATATACGGCATTTCGCTATAACGGCCTTTTCTAACTATGACACTTTTTCGATTTACGGCCCACAATGTTTCGTTATACGGCCACAACAGCGGAAAGTGATGGTGGCAACATATTACAGCTTAGTGATTCTTCATGTTAATGTTCGTTATCAGATTAAAACAGATTTTTAACTTTTATTTTATGTTTTGTATTATATGTATACATATGTGCATATGATTTCTTTTGTTTTTTGTTTATATGTTTACTATAAGGTAACCCGTCATTTTGACGTCATAATACTAATAATGACGTCATAATGGAAAAAGTATATGAAAGTTAAAAAATATCCCGAATTATCTAACAATATTGCATTTAATCCACATCTTGTAAAAGCAAACCCTTTCATTATTTTTTATTTATTTAGTTTTTCATGAGATTGAAGTAGTAGACTGCCATCCAGTTTTTTACAGCTCACTACGCGATATGAATACTTGAGCTACTTGATTCATTCACATTCAAGCTTGTTTACTTTCAGAATTCATCGCAAAAGTAAACAGATTTTTAAAAACTGTTAAATATACAGCTAAAAGCAGCCAATTTTTTTTAGTTCTGAATGTTTTATAGAAAAATAGGCTAAACAAACGTGATTCGATGGAGAAGATATTAGTTTTGGGGTAAGAAAAAATTCTGATCCACATCTGAAATTGAAATTAAGACTAACCGGCTGTTTGTTTACTGAGGGCTTCAATTGAAAGATGAGTACAGCCCGGAAGTGTTATACAGAGACAACGGCTATTATATATATAATTTTTTTTAATTCTTATTTATTATCACATTGTTTTGTACTTTTATTTTTATGTAAGCATTTTTATAGGAAAATAAAAAGAATAAAATGTTTTATTAACTAAAAACTATATTATTTATAAAAAATTGGAATAGATCAAATTTAATTTGCATGGGTTTGTATCAAAATAATTGATTCATTATACGGTTTTTCGCTTTACGAGGTATGGGTGTATAATTATTTCAGTTTCTTTAATAATATGGAGCATATCCAGCTTGTGATTCTATAAATATATCACGATTTAAATAAGAGATCGCTTTTAACTGAGACAACCTGTTGAATGGAAATGAATTAATTCCGTAGTTTACACAATGACTGGATAGGTAAATACACACTCCCTTTTATATGACTATTCCGTAATATGTCAGACATCCATTCAATTTACTGCATCATCGTAAACATACTGCTAAGAAAATTGTTTATGTCGTTTTCAGCAAATAGATTGTCGTACAGTAAAAAATAAACACAATGAATTCACTCAAAACCTTTATCTAAAGATACTGTTGGCTATATTCCTATTTTATGTCACTACTTTAAAAGGAAAAAATAATTGTTGTATGGAAAATAAATTGTAAACCTAGTCTTGAATGCAAAAGAAAAAAAACTGTTGTCAAATATGCATTATCTTCCTCGAAACGAATGAAAACAAATTTGAAAAATCCGTAGTTTTAAGAGCTTACGTTTCAGAATTTAAATTAAAAAAAGATTGCCGTAAATTTTCCCTAATGGGGTGCATACATTTTATTTATTTTCATCTTTAGAATAAATAAAAATACATAGAGATCAGTAGCTAATACACTGACGTCTTTGTTTAGGTTTATATTTATAACAATATATCATTCCTGAAATCATATTTTCCAAACCAAATTTGAAATAAGAAATTTTTAAATGTTTTAAAAGTCAGTAAAAATGTAACAAAAGAACCTTATAAGTTACAATGTAATTAAAACATGTTATACCTCAATAATCTTTAAATAGTGCTATTTTAATATATTAAAACTCCACCGTTCAAAACTTCTGAACAGAAAAACATTTTCCAACTTCATTTTTATCACATAAGAGAAAAAATATTCCTTTTTTTCTTTTCTTCAACAATTTTTCGATTGTTGCATCAAACAGATTGTGAGCATTTTAGTTCATAAATGAGAATCGTTCACGGCGTATAACAGGGAAAAAAACCAGGAAAAATTGGGAATGTTTTCTGCAAATAGCAGTCGGTGTGTTCTTTGAGAATATTATTTGTGTTAAGAATATGTTAACGGGATGTGTATGTTCCTTTAAAAGTTTGTTAAGAATAAACTATGTTAAATAGTTAAAAAATATTTTTAATGAATTTTGTAGTTTAAATATAAAATCTAAGTAAAATCAAAATCTATACAGAAACTAACATATAATTTATTCTATTAAACTGAATGGTTAGAGCGAAAGTAAATTCCATCTCTGCAACTATAAATTATGAGAAAAACCAGTTTTCTTTAAAAAATTCGATTTTTATTCATTGTAATCTTTATGGAAACACAAACCGAATAAGAGGGCTATTGGGAGTAATCGCATCTTTTTCATTTCCAATCCTTTCCTTAAAGTACATCTCTGAAAGTTAAGATTTTTAACGTAGGATTACGTTCCTCAATAACGGTTCTACGGAAAGAAAAAAAATTAAGAGTCCGTCGCAAGTTATAATTTTGGCAGCACTCCAAACCCAGTACCAGTAAACAGATAAACAGAAAAGTACCAAAAGGCGTAAAAAAAAGAAAAGAGGTAAGGAACGATAAGGAATCCTACGTTAATAACCCGCGGTAGTTTCGTTAGAAGAGACTACCTGAAATATTTTTATTTTGTTACGAACGAAAACTAATTAAGTTTTCTAAGTTATTTACGATTGATTTCGCCAAAAGTCGGGTGTCGATACATCAGCGAAATATCCCAGATATTAATATATAAATTGCACACAGATTTTGTTTATTATGCCTCATTCATAAAATAATGTTTATGTGAGAAAGGATAAGCATCCCATTTTATGTTGTTAATCTCATCTTTTTTTATCTAAAGAATAACCAACAAATACTCAGTCACTCAACATATGTACACAATCTAAATTTCGGTCAAATTAAAAAAGGACTTTGACAGAACGATTCAAGCTATAACTTACCTACCCATTGGGGATTCATAGATGAAAAAAATTATGTTCTGGGGAGAGAAATGAATATTTAATTATTACATAATATTCAAAATTACTTTACTTATTTTGAATTGCATTGCGTACAATGAGAGCATAGTAAGCTACTATTCTACAAGAGACCTAAATTCTTTATAATTTAATTATATGTTTTCCCAAATCCATATATATACATTGAAAAACAATGTTTAGGGAAATAAAATGGGGCTGCTCCCAAAGCAATATTCTTTGCCTGTAACTTAGCCGTGGAAAATGATTCTTCATTAAATTTTCTTTCAAAATCTGGCTTTTTTTCCTCAAATATTCAGTATCATAGTGTCTAACTATCCAAACAATTCGAATTCTACCAAAAGAGTTAATAAATAGAAACCTAAATTTATTGATATTCATATGAAGTACTTAATTACAATGAGTACTGCATGGTTTGTTTTCAGATTTGTACCACCCTTAAGCTAAAGTTATTGTTCCTAATACGCCTCTGGCCAGAAGTATTCCAGACCAGGCCCACGTGATCTGAGGGGTGCCGCCCCGGTTTATAATGGCACCACACGTGTCGCAGTCCGATTGAGCCAGGTGCCCCTTCAATTATCTCCGAGTAACCCCACTGGCGACTTATAGGGGGATCGTACCCTCTCCCACCCTCTCTGATATCATATAGGAACCTTCCGATCCACGGACTGTACGTGCCCATATCTGTCCTAGACACGCAGATGTTTCATGGCGCTTGCGGGATTTGATACGAGCACCCTCAACGCCGAATGCTGAAAGCCGGCGCGCTACCACTAGGCTACCTCGGGCCCTTAAGCTAAGGTAACTCAAATTTATTGTACATTTTTAAAAACATTATCTTCCAAATGTATCAATTAAGACGCTTAAAAATCAGTTTTTTCTTACTATGGGATTCATCAAGCAGCTTTCTCAAGACCATTTCTCTTAAAGCTATCTAAATTAGTTAAAACTAAACATTACTCTTTTTTATTATTCAACATGATTCTAATATAGTCTGACACTGTCCTTGAAAGAGATGAAAATAAATAATTTAAATCAGTCTTCTTATAAACACTGTATAGTTACACGGCAGGAACGATTCTGATGTGGCAAAGAGTAGGTTATCAAATTACGAATATACTTTATGCTTTGCAGGGCAATTTATTTTCTACTTTTGAACCATTTCTTTAAAGTTCATTTTCCTAATTGCCAAACTCTGACAGCGGTCCTTCAATAATTTTGCACTATATATATGGAGTGGGAAGAAATTGTATGGTATATTAGGAATAATGACGTTTGAATTTCACAAGCTGATAAAGTTGCCTCTTTTATAATTAATTACCTGATTAGTCATGAGGATTTCTTTATGCTCTCTTCATGTTGTCACTGAAATTTTGTAGTGGTTAATAAAATAAAAGAAATAAACTATTATTATTAACCTCCCAGAAAACATTTATGATAGAAATTTAAAATATTTTAACTAATTTTATGGTTGCCTTTACGCGGTTTTCAAAAAAAAAGTACTTGAAAGTTTCACCTCAATGTAATATCCTATCAACAACCTTTGAGGTATAATTAACTTATACTTATTCCAATACATTTAATTAACGAAATTTCAATTTACAGCACTCGTGTCTCGGCAAAGCCGAAAAGATAAAATAAAAGTGGAGTTATTTTCCCCCAATCATACTTTATCGATGCTTTGCTGCTCATTGGACGATAAAACAAGCATTCAGAAGTGAGAAATTTAATTTGGATGGCAATTTCAACCTGTCATATGCACAATGATATATTATTGCTTTATTAAACGTATATTTCACGTGTTTAATGAGAGATGTTTAATGAATCATG
The DNA here is from genome assembly GCA_907164885.2 of Dolomedes plantarius. Classification (NCBI taxonomy): domain Eukaryota; kingdom Metazoa; phylum Arthropoda; class Arachnida; order Araneae; family Dolomedidae; genus Dolomedes; species Dolomedes plantarius. The sequence continues at coordinate 28,234,435 of OU015496.1, read as the reverse complement.
TTTGAATGAGAACGGAGGCGTCATCAAAACGCGGCAAAAATGCTATTTAAGTTGACAGGGAAGATATATTAAAGCGAAGATTTAGGGAAAGTTGAATCCATTCTTTTGACTATTTCTCCTCTCTGCCTTTGATTCTTGGATTCGAAGAGGGCTTTGAAAAAAATTATAATACATTTATATTTTTCAATAAAGCAAAACTGACGCGTGCAAACATGATTCAAATAAACATGAAGTAGAAACTGATAACATTTCAAAACTTGGAAGAAGAAACGTGATTTGAGGATGTGCTTGAATATTGGCTTACTTTATTTCTTTCTCGGAGTTTATTTCTCAAAGTAAGATCATATCTTCAAGCAGAAGATATATATCGGTTTGCTTTTAATATGGTAATAATGTGTAGGAATTTTCCAAAAATAATATTAATTTTCAAAGAAGAAATGTTTTTTTTATTTCATAAATGATTCAAAAGTATTTTCCTATTTATAATCTCAATACTCAATTTTGATTTTCAGATATAGAAATTCAAGTTTATCCTCTGGTTGCATGGCCATTCAATTTCTGAAATCGTCAGACAGCTAGGATTTTCAAGGTCGACAGTGCCAAGAGTATACCAAGAATACATGGATGGTGGAAAAAAACTAGCGATCGGGCAAACTGCAAAGGAGAATTAGCCTTGACAGTGCGTGAGGAGAGACGGCTCAGGCGTATTGTACGTAGCCAGCGAAGCCAAACATTAGCTCAAATTACCACCCAGTTTAATGACGGTTCCAGTCGTACAGTCAGTAAACGGACTGTGCAACGCACGCTTCACCGTATGGGTTTCGGGAGCCGTCGACCTACGAGAGTACCATTGCTCTATACTCGCCATCGGGCTGCACGTCTTGCCTGGGCAAGAGAGCACAGAGACTGGAGTGTAGAGGACTGGAAACGAGTAGCATGGAGTGATGAATCTCGATTTCGACTACTTAAAGCCGACGGGAGGCTGAGAATATGGCGTCAGGCTCATGAAGCCATGGATCCTGCATGCCTGGATCCTGCATGCTGGCTGTAACTGTACAAGGGCATGGTGGCTCAATCATGGTCTGGGGTGTTTTTTCGTGGCACAGTTTGGGATCTTTGGTGCGTGTACCAACCTCCCTCAATGCAATTCGGTACGTAGAGTTGCTGGGTGATCACCTCCATCCGTTTATGCTGTTCTGTTATCCGCACGGTAATGGAGTTTTCCAGCAAGACAACTGTACCTCTCACATGTCCCGGTTGGCTACTGGCTGGTTGGATGAGCATTCCTCTGACTTCTCTGTCATGCATTGGCCACCTAGAATCCCAGACTTAAATCCTATTGAGCATCTTTGGGATGTTTTGGAACAAGGCGTGAAAGGCCATCACACAGCACCGAAAATTCTTACTGAATTGTGGACAGCTTTAGCCAATATTTGGCAAGCCATTCCCGTGGAACGTTTCCAGAAACTTGTTGAATCTATGCCTCGTCGTGTGGCAGCCGTTATCAAGGCCAGAGGAGGCCCAACTCGTTACTAGGTAGGTATCCCTAATTCAGTGTATATATATAAAAGAGCTTGTCGCCCACCGGGACCAAATTCGGCACAGTTAATATTTAGAACCCGAGACACTTAAATCAGGAAAAACGAAATTTGGGGCGCAATTAGTTTTTTTTAATTTAATTTTTTAATGTTTTTTGTGCCTCTAAGAGGTGCGCGTACCCCCTGAGGATAGCCCTTTTCCCTAACCAGCTGCGTTCAGAGGGTCTGCGTTCAGAGTGGTTAGTTTGGGGGTAACGGGGGGGGGTCAAATTCCAATGCGCGGGAGGAAAAGGATTGGGAATGACCTTTGGCCCTGGTCAACACCGACTCAAACACAAAGCCTCGGCGCACAGTCCGTGACGTCACATACCCCGGTCATTCGAATCGTCCGGTTTCGGCTCATGAGCGTACATTTGAAAGCCTGATATTAGCACTTTTTGCTACTTCAATCAATATCAATATATATATATATATATATATATATATATATATATTATATGTAATATAATATAATAGCCGTTGTCTCTGTATGATACTTCCGGGCTGTACTCATCTATCAATTGAAGCCATCAGTAAACAAACGGCCGATTAGGCATAATTTCAATTTCAGATGTGGATCAGAATTTTTTATTACCTAAAAACTAATATCTTCTCCATCATATCACGTTTGTTCAGCCTATTTTTCTATAAAACATTCAGAACTAAAAAAATTGGATGCTTTTAGCTGTATATTTAACAGTTTTTAAAAATCTGTTTACTTTTGCGATGAATTCTGAAAGTAAACAAACTTGAATTTGAATGAATCAACTAGCTCAAATATTCATATCGTGTAGTGAGCTGTAAAAAACTGGATGGCAGTCTGCTACTCCAATCGCATGAAAAACTAAATAAATAAAAAATAATGAAAGGGTTTGCTTGTACAAGGTGTGGATTAAATGCAATATTGTTAAATAATTCGGGATATTTTTTAACTTTCATATACTTTTACCATTATGATGTCATTATTAGTATTATGACGTCAAAATGACGGGTTGGATGGCAGTATACTACTCAAATCGCATGAAAAACTACATAAATAAAAGATAATGAAAGGGTTACAAGGTTTGGATTAAATGCAATATTGTTAAATAATTCGGGATATTTTTTAACTTTCATATACTGTTTCCATTATGACGTCACTATTAGTATTATGACGTCAAAATGGCGGGTTACCTTCTAGTATATATATATATGTGTGTGTGTGTGTGTGTGTGTGTTTGTTTGAGTCGGTGTTGCCCTGGCTCCCCAGATAAGCACAACTTTCCTGGCTCTGCTTTGTGAAATCTGCAGATGATTCGTTTTCATGCGGAAAGTGATGCAGACGATTTTTTTAGCGGATTCTTAAACGGATGACGCTCTTAAAAAGTATAAAGGAATAAATGCATCTGGATGTTTATCTTTAATTAAAATAAAGGATAAAAACTAATAATGCCACCAAAGAAACGTGCTTCGTTTGGAAAGTCTTCTGATGCGAAAAGAAAACAAGCACTAAGAGTAGTTGAAGCAGAAGAAGAAGGCAATCGAAGGCTTCAATATGCATGAAAAATTTAACATCTGTATATCTACACGGGCAACGCCGGGCAATAATGCTAGTATATATATATATATATATATATATATATATATATATATATATATATATATATATATATCATCCTCCCCTCGATCTTTCTCTGATCCACGACGTTATCGGTTGGAGATTTAGTACCAATCGAGTAAATATTGCCAATATTTTATTCACGGTATTCACAAACAAACACAGTACTCAGATTATTTACAGAACTTACACTATTTACATACTAATTTATATCTATCACCTGACTCTGACTGAGAGCAAACAAAAACTCAGTGCGTCTTCGGGGTCACACACCCACGCACTGTTTCTCTCCAACACCGCAACGCAGACGGACCGTTGTGGGTTTTTCCCCTCATAGGACCCCCACAGCGTCATCTCCTTCTGTCGTAAAGAGCACCATGCACGACAATAAATAAAACTGATTTCTAGTTAGAATGATAATCCTCTCCGCAATGAATTGATTATATGTATGTTATTTAACTCTTCCTTTTTTAAGCCATTTGTCAAAAGAGTTCATTGCTTACCTAGAATATGGACCTTATCATTCTAGATCAGGAGTTCTCAACCTTTTCCTACATCGACCCATTTTAAAAGAATAATTTTCTTCATCGACTCCCTCACAGTTTTCTCTATAATAAGCAGCATAAACATAATTATACGAGGGCTATTTTTTTTCAAGGTCCGATGGGTCGCTGAAGGAAAGCTTAGGGGAAAATCCGCTAGGTCTGTGCGCTGACGTCTTGCGCTGTGTCTGTAGTTGGCCAGGGGAACGCGCCGATTCGCGGTTGTCATTTCTGAGTACATAGGGAGCACATAAACATGCTTCGAAAAATAGAGACTCCCGCCAAATGTGAGTTGCGTTTAGCCATTCGATTTCTGCATGCTGAAGGAGACAATGCAGCTGAAATTCATAGACGAATGAGTAAAGTGTACGGAGAAACGTTCATGTCTGACAGCAAAGTGCGGAAATGGTGCAGTAACTTTGATGCTGGACGCACAGATGTTCATGATGCAGGCGGCCAGGGAAGGAAGCCAGTGTCAACCGATGATCTTGTTCAGCGCGTGGATCAGGCGATTCGCGGAAATCGTCGGTTCACAATTTCTGGGTTGTGTGATTTGTTTCCGTAAATTTCACGGTCAGCTCTCTATACCATTGTGAGTGAAAGACTCGAGTTCCGCAAACTCTGCGCGAGATGGGTTCCCAAAATGCTGTCTGACCATCACAAAACTCAGCGAATGGGCGCCGCATTAACCTTCCTCCAGCGCTACCATCACGACGGAGATGTGTTTTTGGACAAAACTGTCACAGGAGATGAGGCATGGGTCCATTACGAAACTCAAGAAACGAAAGAGCAATCCAAACAGAGGATGCATTCACACTCCCCGAGTCGTAAATCAGCGAAGCGCACATTCTCCACCAAAAAGTGTATGGCTACAGTGTTTTGGGACCGTAAAGGTGTTCTCTTGGTGGAATTCATACCACGTGGCACAACCATCAATGCAGCTTCGTACAGCAAGACTCTTCAACGTCTTCGAAGAGCAATTCAGAACAAGAGAAGAGGAATGTTGTCGCCAGGCATTGTCCTTCTTCATGACATTGCGAGGCCCCACACTGCAGTTGCAACAAAGATCCTCGTGGAGCGTTTTGGATGGGAAGTTTTTGATCACCTACCATACAGTTCTGACTTGGCTCCCTCAGATTTTCATCTCTTTGCCCACATGAAACGCTGGCTAGGAGGACAAAAACTCGCCACAGACAACGAGCTGCAGACCAGCGTACAGAATTGGCTGAAAACACAGGCAGCTGCTTTCTATGATGAAGGCATTGGAAAATTGATACCACGCTACGACAAATGTATGAATCAGAATGGCGATTACGTCGAAAGGTAGCTGAATGTTGTATCACATTGTTCCATATAAAATTTTCTTGATTCTGACTGTGATTTTCATTTAGCGACCTATCGGACCTTGAAAAAAAAATAACCCTCGTACTAATAATTGCACATAAACCACTTAAAGATTACAATTTGACTAAGAATATGAACAAAAAATTAGAAAAAGTGGTTCATTAGGTTCATGTTTTATTATTTTTGTTCTATTTTAATTTTTAATTTCCAAAATATAAACATGATTCCAGAAACACAGATTGTAATTGCACAAAAGTTCGATTTCAATTAATGTGATGGTCGTGCTTAATGCATTGATACGATTTTTTTAATGTTTGGCCTGAAATCGTTTATCATCGTATAGTCACAATAACTAACATAACGAATATAAATATGTAATTTACTAAACAATTTTGCTGACTTATATGTAATCACTAGCTGAAAACTCGTACTTCGCTGCGGAGTACATTCAAATTAAATACAACGGTCAATGTATGCAATTCATGCCAAATATATATATATATATATATATATATATATATATATATAATATATTTTTTTTATATGATAAATACGACGATCAATGTATACAATTGATGTAAAATATATATATATATATATATATATATATATATATATATATATATATATATATATATATATATATATAAGAAAATCGTAAAGGATAATTTTACAGACAAAATAATGTAGAAGAAAATATTCAAATTAAATCTAATATAAAGAATTTTAAAGAATATAGTACAGTTAATATAGTACGGTTTGTAGAACATTTCTTTTACTGTATATTAATATTTTTTTGGATAATGTCCAATCGTCTGCCGAATTAGCAAGGAAAAAATATTTTTTGTTTATCTAGTTGTTATGCACGTGACGATAATTTTATTTTAAGTACCAGAAAAAGAAATCACGTGATCGGCATTTAATAAATGAAATTCTAAAAATTAATCTTTAAAAATTCACCAAAAATCAGAAAATGGAGGTAAAGATTCAAAAAAGATTTCATTTTAAAGGAATTCTTATGATCTTTCTTGTGATATAAATTTTATAACCCTCAAATTAATATTTTAAATGCAAACTTAAAAAAAGTCACTAAAACAGCTTAAAAATTTAATTTTAAAAAATCTAAGAAGAATTTTTTAAAAATATTTCGAAGTGCACCCCTACACCATAATAAGAATCTCCATGCAAAATTTCAGCCCTTTAGGTCCAGCGGTTTGGTCTGTGCGTTGTATGTCAGTGAGTCAGTTACGGAACTGTTTTATATATATAGATAATATAATTTCATTCGACACATATACAAAAGCGCCATGACATTCGACTTTAAATGGGTGGATAGGGCACTCCGTCCTATGCAAATCTATATTTATACATTTTAAAACGGATTTTATTATCAAATAATTTCATTCCTAAAAATTAAACTTTAAAACAGAAAAATTTATCATCGACCCCCAATAGACCCCTGGATACTATAGCCCCTTTTTAAACTTCCACCGACCCCCAAAATGGTCCACCTGGACCCCGTTGGGAATCCCTATTCTAGATAGTCAGGAACATAGGCATTTTCTGACACCCACAATTTCACCGATCTCTTTTTCATCATCATTCTTTCCTTGGAAACATTTTTATGAACATCGTATCGCATTACGGACTTGATGCTTTAATGTTTTACGAGTCTCGTAAGGCATAAATATTAGAGTATCCGGCATTATAGACATCCATTTTATACACGCTTTAAAATGAGGAAAAACGTTATTTTCTAAACAAAAAGTTCGTAATTTAAAAGAAACTAAAGTAAAATGTGTCAAAATGTTTAGAAATATTTGGTAAAATATAATAAGAGGCGGGGAGTTTCAAAATTGCCTATCCACTAGATGTGATTTTTCATAAACTGAAAAAAAAATTACAGGTAACCACAGTTTTGCAGATAAACACATGTTTGAACGCAATGTTTCTTTTAGAAATAGAGAGTATTGTTACAGTTCAGCTTCATCTACATGCAGGAGTGCCACCTAAATCAGATCCTAGTGTAGCGTACTGGAAATAGGGTCTTATTTTTTGCCCGAGACCCCACAAGGGCTTGAAACACAGCTGCGTGTTTTTCAAGGAATGTGTTGTTCGGTTCCACCAGTTCGGAACACGTGGGGGGATTAAAAACCGTTTTCCTTACAGATGCAGCCACTAAAGCTGTCATCTGAACGTTTCTGCAATGTAGTAAAGTTCGGCGACTAAGAAGAGCTGTCAGCTGATAAGCTGCCGGCAACTCCACCCCTTCTGAAAATCCAGACGATTGGGGAGAGACGCTTGAGAACGCGGGCGGGGCGGATGTGTGTTTAGACTCCGTACGTTGTGAATCTGCACGGGGTTTTTAAATTGAATATGTTGCACTGTTTTAAATGTTAATTATTTTTGTTAATAAATTGTTAAGTTTTTTGTTTTAAAAAGTTGGCCTTCGTTTGTTAATTAGAACTCTGTCTTTCTTGGTATGGATCAATAGTTGTGAAATTTCTTCAAAATGCCTCAGAGAGAATCGATTTACCTACTTAGTGTGACGCCACACTAGGTACAACTTTTTTTTTTCTTTTGAAATAGACAGTTTTGAAATCCATTGCCTCAATAGTATTCTTAAAACAGATGGTGAGTCGTTTTCAAATATTCTGTATGTTGAATTTCAATTTCTTTTAAGAAACTATTTATAATTCTTTTTAAATAACGTGCATTTAAATTTTTCTACTGATTAACATTTTGTTACGATGTACTAAATAATTTTTAAAAAGGTTAAATGAAAGTTATAATAATATGGAATTACTAAGTGGTTTAAATTAACCACTTAGTAAGGGACTAAGAGATCCTTAAATTAACCACAAAGAACATTTGTTTATCTTATTCCCACTTAACTAAACTTTATATGAACATTGAATTTATCTCAGCAACCAAATGTTCAGATTCCATAAAATCTAGATGAAATCTCCCTTTTCTCTGGAGAACCTTTGATATTTGATTATTGCAGTCAAATATATAGGTATCTTTAAAGCATGCAGTAAAATTATAAATTAATTTCGCATTCCAAAGATATAAAATTACACAAAGAATTCCTTCCAGGCAAACTCTTTGTCCAATTCTTTTAATTGTATGTCAATCAGTTAAAAAAATACTTCAAGTTAAAAAAACAGGTGTCATGAGGATTTTATTAAAATGCATTTAATCTTCATTTTGGCAAAAAATTTCTGTTACCCTTTCTGTTACCCTTCTGTAAACCTTAATTTAGCAAATTAAACTAATTGGTAAGGTGATTAGGCCCCTCATGGAAATAAAGCTGCATTTAGAGAGAATGAAGAATTTAGGGGAAAATTTTAAAGAAAATAAAACCTCGTTCTGATTTTGGAGAGGAAATTCTTCGAATTGCCCCTAGTTAATGATATTTTGATGTTTCTAAATATAGATTATCACGATAAGTTATATTTATAAATCCATAAAAAGGTAAGCATTCTCTCAGATCTTTGTATGTACAGATATTCAGTTTTACAATCTTGTAATCCTGAATTCCTTCTTGTATTCATTCATCCATTCTATTCACCAGGGGCGAAACCAGAAAAAGCTTTCGAGAAGGAATCTCAGATCCGCGTTTGGTCAATACTATTTTGAGGATATATTAATCTCCCGAACATCGAGGAGGGGTAAGACTTAATGCTTAACCCTTTCTTTGCCTACGCCCCTACTACCCACATACAAGCTTGTGGGACTAGATGAAAATACTAGTTAAATCTCCAGGAACGACATCTCGTAGTCTCAAAACTTCACACCACTACAAACCTCGCGGAGGGACTTATAGGCCAACAGATTTTACGTAGTCGGATTCTATGTAAACTAGTCCCGACTTGGGGCCAGTTCACATAGAATCCGTCAGCGTCAGCGTAAAATTTTTTAACCAATCATTTACCCATCTAACCAATCATATACCAATCATTTATTTATCCATTTAACCAATCATAAACTAATCATTTACCCATTTCAAAAATTAGCACCAACGGAATCTTTAACGCTGTCGCTGACGGATTCTATGTGAACAGGCCCTTATCATTCAGTGACGCTTACTAGGATTCGAAATGAGCACCCTTAAATGCTCAATTCCGACGCACTACCCACTAGGTTACCCCGGGCCCAAGTATAACTTAAATCAGTCGATAAAGAAATCATAATTATAAACGTTTATTATATAAACTATTATTATCTATTGAACTAATTTACACATTAAATATCATCTCTCTATTCTAAAAAAAAAGTAACTCCTACTGCCGCTGTCAAAAGCTTGTCACGCTATCTCCTCCGAAACCGCTGGGGGTATGGGGGTCGAGAGCGATACCAATGGACGCAGAAAAAGGGGGGGGGGACCAAAGTAAGACATGTCTCATCTTCGTCGGACTTTAAGTTTTTTTTTATTTTATGTTTTGTGGGAAAATATTGACTTTTTCATCTTCAGATTACGATAACTCGCCAAACAATTATTGTAGAATTTTGATCTTTTTACAGTCTAAGACTACAGACATTTCTCTTTCAAACTAGACCTCATTTAATTAAAAATATTTTAAAACAGACTAATATTTTCATCAAAAATATTAAACACAGTTTTTCAAGAAATATCGTCATCGCGGAGTCTATCGAAGTCTATCTCGAAGTCTGTCGAAATTTCAAGAAATATCGGTATTACATCCCTATGTGGATGTAATACCGATTCTCCTCGAGTTTTAATCTTACAAAGAAAATATTTACATCATCTGGAAGCTGAAAGCTTTCTTATTCGTATAAACCTTATTTCAAGTCTATATCTTAAATTTTCGATTTTCTATTGAATTTTAAAGCTGATAATTCAACAGTGATGAAACGCCCTTCGCATTAAGGGTGACAACAGTAAATGGATGGAAGCTGTTACATTAACTGAGAATCACCCCTATTCATCTCGCTATTAGCCATAACAGAGGAGCGAGCGTAGCGAGCCTAGGGGCGAAGCCCCTAGTGTCCTAAAATAATGAAATTTCTTTCGCCGTGATCAAAATTGGTGAATTCCAGCCTTTCAATAATTTTAACAATGCTATCAGAAAATTAATAAAGTATATTAAAAAAGTTAAAGCCAATATTAATATTTTACAAGAATCAAGCAACCTCTTTGATTATTAAAGTATATTTTGCCTGAGAAGAGTAAAGCTATAAAGGATGTCTAAGTTTGTAAACTTGGTATAAATTCCATCAATGTCCTTTATTTCATGCGTTTGAGAACTATCATACTCTTAGTTACTTTTTCGCTAAAATAATTATAACTGTAAATTCTCATTCTTCATCTGCTTCAAAACGGGCCCATAGAACTCTTATATTGATGCAACCTCAGATTTACTTAGCAAATCCGTATATGCTCAAACCGAAGGTACATTCTTATATAAGTAATAAAGAAATACATTGAATTCCAGTAATGATATATACATATGAATCGCTATCAACCTAATTAAAATATTCCAGACGAGTTATTCTTCGTATAAGAATAATTACCGAGATGATGAAAGGATCTCTAAATTCCTTGGGGCTTACATATAACAGAATTATTTTCTATTCCATAATTAATTTCAGTTCTCATTGCAATACTCTTTGATAATTTTTCGCCTGTAATTAATACAATGAATACGACTGCCCACTCAGTAACTTTACTCGCAGTTTAATGAATAATATAACGCAGTAACAAGTAATGATATAATGCCACATGCTCATTATCACACACTAATAAAATTCTATATGACTGTTCGTAAAACTACAGTAAAAGAGGAAAATTGAAAGTTTTAAATGTCAGAAAATACCATTTAACATTAATTTTGAGTAAATCATAAATCAGTAACAAACTTTGATGAGAAGGTTTAAAACAGATTCTGTTAAATCTAGATTTTTTATTGATTTTTAGTAAGAACAAAAACATGTTTGTATAATATATCCATTGATGTGTATGATTAAACAAAAAAGTTGTACTACTTGTGATATATGAAAGGAAACAATCTAAACTTTTGCATGAAATAGAGGTATGTCACACTGCTTACATCAAGGTTGTCCAGCCAAAATGTATTAAAGATACATACTAAACAATACACCTGACTAATCATGAAATCACTATTATCCTGGTTAGGAAACTCAATATGCTACATGATCAACTTGAACAAGTGATCAAATTTCCTCTGACAATGCAATAAGGCATCTCATCGTCTATCCATGGGAATCATTAGAATATAAATAATACCTGTAGAATTAACACTCGGTCTTCAGAGAAAGCAAATTCTTGCTTTAGCGAACTATGAAGAGACAGCTGGTATGCTACAACTCGGATGGTATGCTCGCTGATGGTCGCTAGTATGCTCACACTAAGACACGTTCCTACATATGTCCAAAAGGATTAAAACCCGATGAATGCGCCACCCGATCGCGTGATATCTTCAGATTCAAGGTAGGCTCAAATGAGGCATTATTATCCATCAGTAGATAATCTAGACCTACAATACTCCAGAAAAGATTTGAGATCAGAAAGTAGAGCCACGTATCATAATTAATTCCCTCAAAATCAGTCATTCCTGTTAACAATAAAAACTGAGTCTCGGAAGGTTGCATGTTCCAGATAAAAGTGGACCGAAAATCAGTGCGGAAGTGGCATGCATGATGCCTGAATAAATTTAGTGGACTGTATGGGAAAACAATAACAAAAGTTTATTGAAACAAGAGATTGCACTGTGACACACTGGAAATGCCTTGGCGGCTGGTAAACAATTATATTAATGAGCTATGACGCGCTGCAAGTGCCTCAACGGCTGAACAACAACAAAATTGCTGCGCTAAGGCGCGCTGCATGTGCCTTGGTAGTTGATGAACGACATGATATATGAATGCGCTAAGACGAATGTGCCTTGGTGGCTGATGAACGACATGATATACGAATGCGCTATGACGTGCTGCAAATGCCTTGGTGACTTATCCAAAACTGACTAGTACGAGAAGTAAGGCGACAGACGGCGCCCTTATTGCGGGGGTGCTCAGGACGCACCATGAAAGAAGACAGGTGGCGCCAACACAGTGTTTAACCAATACCTTCATTAATCAGTTGATAAAACCCTTTCACATTCTTTTAAGCCCAGACTCGGATACTGGCCATGTTATTGAGTCTCCTGCAAGCACTAACCCTACCAATTCTTGTACCAGAGGATACTGGGAGGTCAAATGTCTGTTGTCTTGCTATTACACGACGATTCTCTCGGGCCAAAAGAGACAGATGTCAAAATAACACTAGTCAACAAAATTTAACTTTTTTTCTGTAACATTGATGAAAACAGTTCATCTTTATGTTTTCAAGGGTTCTGAACACGGATATGATAATGAAAATGCAAGTTTAGCTCTCGTTTTTAAGTTATTGAAGCTTTTAAGAACTGCCCTTAAAAGCCTATGCATATATTTACCTTGTAATTCTCCCTCGGAGGAAGGTCACTGATGGTGCAATCGCTTTGCCTGCCTTTTGTATTCTGTTGCTGGTGATTCCCTGATGAGCGTCCAGCAGTAATTTGCTAACATAGATTGACTCCACTTTCCCTGGTACCTTTCTTCCATGCCCGAAATTTCTTTGTGAAAGCGTTCGCCATGTTCGTCGCTAACAGCACCACAGTTTTCGGGGAAGAAGTCTAAGTGTGAATGTAAGAAGTGTAACTTTAAAGGCATGTTACACCCCAGTCTATGCTAGCACTGCAGAAGATTTTCTACAAGATCCTTATAGGTTTCTGCCTTATGCTCTCCAAGGAAGTTTTTGCACACTTGAACAAAGGAATCCCAGGCAAACTTCTCATCACCTTTGAGAATATTATTGAAATGTTTTTCCTTAAACAGTTTGCGTATCTGGGGACCAACGAAAACCCCCTCTTTAATTTTGGCTTCACTGAGACGTGGAAATTTTGTAGACAAATACAAAAATGCTTCCCCAGTCTTATCCATCGCTTTTACAAAGTTTTTCATAAGGCCCAGTTTTACATGAAGAGCAGGGAGTATAATTTTGCTTGATTCGACGAGTGGTTCATATAAAAAATTGTGTGTTCCAGGTTTAACCGATTGACGCACAGGCCAATCCTTCTGTCTGTAGTGATGTGCCCTTGCACGGCTGTCCCATAAACACAAAAAGCAACAGAATTTAGTATAAAGTTGTTGCAGACCAAGTAATATGGCAATGACTTTCAGATCACCGGAAATTTGCCTTTTAAACTTGTCATAGTTTACTGTGCATAACAGTTGCTTCATGTTCTCATACGTTTCTTTCATGTAAGCTGCGTAACGAATCGGAACAGATGGAAACAAATTTGCATTATGCAGAAGGACAGCTTTTAGACTTAACTTTGATGAATCGATAAAAAGTCTCCATTCATCAATTTTGTAGTCAATTTTCACAGCTGCCATGAGACCGTCTATGTTACTACAAAATACCAAATTATTTTCACTATTGAAAAGCTGAAGGAAGGGAGTATGACGGTCACGGAACGCAGTCACATTTACCGTCTGCTCAAGACAATTACACTGCTGCAGTCTAGACGCCAACAGTTCGGCTTTAACTTTAGGTAATTGTAGATCTCTTACCAGATCATTCAACTCACATTGTGTGATTTTATGTTGCTGTGTTGACTCCTCGTTGCTCCAGAAATCAGGATCTTTCGGTGTACTCTGTTTTGAAGGTGTGGAAATAGCACCAGAATCACTACCTCTGTCGTCACTTACTGTATAAGACTCAGGTGGGATTGTAACAGGCATTCCGACTCCATGAGGCACTGGTCGCATAGCCGACGGTATGTTAGGATATGTCAAGGCTAACCTTTTCTTCTTTGAAATACCATGAGTGACTAGAGTTGTCATACAAAAATAACAGTCATTTACGTGGTTTGATGGCTCTCTCCAGATCATGGGGATAGCAAAGCCCATTGATGATCTTTTATGCTTCAACCAGGAACTAAGACTAGCGACACAAGAAATGCAACATATATGCGGTGCCCAGGGCTTGTCCTGGTCTCCGATTCCACAACCAAAGTACAGGCTGTAGGCCTTCTTAATCATTGGCGTTATTGTTCGCTTTTGTGATTTTTACGTCACCTGTCCACAAATATAGCTAAAATTATCAGCAGAGTTTACACATTTGTGAGACATTTTGAATCACACACACGAATTTAAACTGAAATGAATCACTATTATGGCACTGTTGTATCATGTCTTTACATGCAAAGAACGCAACCGGTACGAAAGGAAACTGGACTGAAACTGCGCCTCAACGCATGAAAGTCATCTGCCACCTCCATTGCCCTCCATTGCCCTCCCCACTTAGGCTATAAATAGACTACACTCAACAATACACCCAGCATTTTTTTGAAAGTTGATAACGTCATGTTTTTTACCATCCGCGGAATTTCGAAGGCAATATTGGGACGGCACAAAGGAAATGCTTTTCATTAACTGATATGCCCCCCCCCCCCCTCATATACCGAAAACTAGAGCTAATCGAGAATTTTCATGGTCGTTTTCATGATCAGCGTGGTCGATTTAGTACAGAACAACTTACCTTGTTCTTGTTACATTTTCACTGTTGAGTAGTGTAATAATTACAAGATAAAAAGAACTTTTTATATACCATGTTTTTAAATTTTCTGTTGAATCATATAAACTTGACAATTCTATGTATTAATAAATACTTCTAAAATTTTTTTTTATGAATTATCCCATCAACTTGAAAAAAATGAAGTTACTTGGAAGTTAACTTGCGTTTAACTTTTCCTTCCCGTCCCGGGCGATAGATGGCTGCACTAGTCTACAAAACAAAATTAACTGAAAATAAATTTAATTCTGCTTAAAGATGGCCAAAAGTGTTAAAAAATGCATTGTCATCGTGTTCTGATCTATTCTAAAAGTATCAAATGTCTAGTTAGTCGGGAAGTTAGTTAAAAATTGATTGCAAGATTTGTACTGGACAAACACACACACAAAACAAACAAGAAAGCAAGTTAATAAAAACATGGTAAAAATGCAGTAGTCTCCTTCAAGCAGTCTTCACCAGTCTGATGATCAACACTCCCTGAGCAAAGAAATCCCGTCTATATCATTAAGATCAGATTTTATCTAATGAATGACTACTACTAGATTCTTTAGAGATTTTGGGCCATGATTGCCCCCTTTGCAATTTACTGACCACTTGCCACCGCTGAATTATGTCTGAAATATGTCTTAGTGACCTATTTAACGCGTACTATCTTATAAAGAGTAAGAATACATACGCAAGACCTAATACACGTTTGAACATTATTCTCTCACGTTCCCGTAATTTGCATATTGTGCTCATTTCTACATGCACAGATGCATGTATTTACCTTCCGGGGCAAAAATATAGCATAGACAACGATTTATAGAATACTTACTTGAAATCTTTTTGCCATCTTCAATTCCTCGGGGGAATTCCTTTAGTTTTCTCTATGAGTGAATATATCTAAGCATTTATGTTAAATAAATCATATTGTAGTTCTTATTAATACAATTGCAATATTTATCCATATTTTGTGTTACTCAGTTTAAAGCAATGGTCCATTTTGGGAACTTTTCCATCCTTTAATAAGTAGTAGCCCATGCCAAGAACCTGCAGAGCTTAATCCCCCAACCCCTTCCAGAAATATTAAAAATTCATCAGTTCGATTACTTTTTGATATTTTAATAAGATAGCTTTAGAATTTGGTGTAGTTAGCACTTTAAAAAAATTAAATTTCTTCAAAGTGCGGGCAAATTTTAACATTATTATGTGGAACTGTATGAAGACAGTAAATGAATGCTTTTATACCTCAACTAGCTGAAAACCCGCACTTCGCTACAGAGTACATTCAAATTTGATACAATGGTCAATGTATGCAATTAATGCGAAAAAATAAATAGGGGAAGGTGGGGGTACGATAACGAACTTAAGCTTCAAATATTTTTCCTGAATTCAATAATTGGTTTAAAAACCTGAAATTTACAGAAAGACTTCTTTCAACCTTTATGTTTTATAAAAAAAATTGAAAAGATTTCATCTCCTCTTTGAAGATGGCAAAATATTCCCTTCCCCCCAAGAAAGTAATTTTCGTCATCTTACCTATTAGGTGAGGTAAGATGACTAAGGGCGGTGGGTAAGATGACGAATCGATAACAATGTAAATCAAGATATAAAGGTTTATTTTCAAAAATGCAGAGAAACAATTTCACTTAAGTACTTAGTGGAAAAGGCACAGATAACACTAAAAATACAATGACAGATTACCCATAATAAAACAAAAACTTAAAGAATTAGATTCAAAAATTAAGAAAAAACATAGGTAATAAAGTTCATATACAAAAATCGCATTTCCAGGGTCTGTTTTTCGCTTCATTATCATCCCAACCGGAACATTGAGCATGTACCCAAGATTTGCACCTGAAGCACTGATACCATAATTCGTCCTTTCCCTCCTCCCCGCAAATAATGCAGTCTTTTTCCAATAATATTTCAGTATCACAGTCGTCGTCCTCCACATATGGAACTTCTTGTGATGACTCATCAGATGACCAGTAATTGACGCATTTTAGTTTCCCTTCTTTTTCTAGGTGTTTTCGGTAAACATTTAGCTTTCTTTGACGCTAATGTTTCAGCTTTCCATTTCAATCTTCCCTGTCGTTTCAGTTCCATCAATTGTTTTTCTATATTCTTTTTTTTTCAAGAGTTTCTTTTACAGGAGATCCAGAAATGTGGTAAGAAGGCAGTTTCTTCCTTGGTTTCCTGGTAGTTTTCTTGCTGGCCATCGAAAGTGGAGGAACAACTGAGGAAGTTGATGGCTGTGGAGATAAGGTTGATGAAATGGTAGGTTCAAGAGGAAAGGCCGATGAAATGTGCTGCTGACAAATGGTAGGATAATCTAATTGGTTGTTTTCAACAACATCAGTGGTGTATGAAGCGTGAAAATCTTCGTCTGTGAAAATATTGCTGCTAGAGGCTCAATTCCAGTAGCTCTGAATCCGTTCACAGCAATCTGGACAGTACTAATTCTAAGGTAGGCTCCTCGTCATCTTACCCCACAACGCAATTTTCGATTTCAACTTGTTTATCAGTATCAAAGGTTATCGTAAATAAACTATAGAATACATGATTTTTAACGTTACGAGTTGTGTTTTGAGAGAGAAAGATGGAGGAGAAAAAGTAACTTACCGTAGTCGGGTAATTCCTTGCGCTGTGAAGTCCAAAATTTACAAACACAGATTAAAGAAATACATTTGAGTTGCCACTACTCACAAAACGATCATGTGTATTTACTTATAGGTCTAGAAATTAAGTTGTATTTTTAAAATTATAAAAAATAATTTTAATAAAAGATAATTAACGTAAATTAAACAGTATTTTATGTTAAATTATCTAATATAAGTATATATAGGTGAGTGTGTGCCTGTCCTAAAACCTAAGTTTCGGCTATAAGAATCAACCGCTTATAAGAATCAAAAGCAGTAATAACAAACGTGATTCTTATAAGCGGAAATAACTGTTTATCACTGTGCCCGTTCTGAAACCTTCACGAGTTTTCTTAAATACCCTTTTTCTCACTTGTTGAAATGCATTAGACATATTAGGTAAAATTTCAAACTTTTATGCATTAAATACATTTTCGCTAGCCTTAATGCTTTTTTTTCAGAGGAAATAAAACTTTCCCTTCGTGTCCGTCAATCAGTTCGCGGTTATTTTTAAAAAATAATTATAACCAAAATTCTTTCGTTTATTACGTAAAATGTTTAAATGCAATTGTTTCCGTTCACTTAAATAATCTTGCAATTATCCCCTTGACTCGTTATCTATATATATAAAACACTTCCTTAACTGACTGACTCACTGACTGACATACAACGCACAGACCAAACCGCTGGACCTAAAGTTCTGAGATTTTGCATGGCGATTCTTCTTATAGTGTAGGGTTGCACTAAAAGAGATTTTTGAAAAAATTTTCTTAATTTTTTTTAATTAAATTTTTAAGCTGTTTTAGGAACTTTTTTTAAGTTTGCATTTAAAATAATTACTTGAGGGTTATAAAATTTACATCGCAAGAAATATAAAAATTCCTTTAAAATGATATATTTTTCAAATCTTTATCTTCGTTTTCTGATTTTTGGCGAATTTTTAAAGATTAATTTTTAGAATTTAATTTTGTAAATGCTGATCACGTGATTTCTTTTTCTGGTACTTTAAATAAATTTATCGTCACATGCATAACAACTAAATAGACAGAAAAATATTTTTCTTTTCTTGCTAATGCGGTAGACGATTGGACATTATCCAAAAAAATATTAAAATACAGTAAAAGATATATTCCTCAAACTATTTTGTCTATAAAAATATCCGTTACGATTTTTTTATAAATATATTTTTTCGTTTTTTTTTACATCAATTGCATACATTGGTCGTTGTATTTTTTATAAATATATTTATACATATTTTTGGCATTAATTGCATACATTGACCGTTGTATTTAATTTCAATGTACTCCATAGTGAAGTGCGGGTTTTCAGCTAGTTTGTAATAAGCTTCCATATATCTTTTTAAAGATAACGATGATAATGATTATAAAGACGAGATTCAAATGTGTTAAATTAGGGCTGAAAGAGACCCTAATTTAATATCCCTGAAGTACACAC
Organism: Dolomedes plantarius; assembly: GCA_907164885.2. Taxonomy (NCBI): domain Eukaryota; kingdom Metazoa; phylum Arthropoda; class Arachnida; order Araneae; family Dolomedidae; genus Dolomedes; species Dolomedes plantarius. The sequence continues at coordinate 28,215,659 of OU015496.1, read as the reverse complement.
CCGTTTGAGAGATTCTGAGAGATTCTGTAAGTTCATATTTAAGTAGCTTATTTTTTAAACCCGAGTTTTTAAACGTAAAGTAATGCTAACATTTTTTAGAGTAAGTTTTACAGAAATGTTGATATTTTGAGAAACATTAGTTGGTCAATAAGGCTGTCGAATAGCAGTCCTATGGGATTCCTCTTATCTCCATGTTGATCTGTGGAGATCCAAGATGACTATCACTGGATCTGTGGAGATTCCAGTGATAGTCATCTTGGATTGAAAGATTTTTTAAACTGCACGCCTTAATAGAGAAAGACATTTTTTACTCGGATAAGTTTTTCATTCTTTATAAGAAACGCAACTAATGTTTATAAATTCGAACTATTCAGGGGGATGTGGTTTAACAATTTGCTGGGGACATCTGCCTCTCAGGCAGCTATGGTTTGTTTATTTAACGCTGCCCCCCCCCCCTTCGACCTTGGATACTTTGAGTCTACACATACTTCAGTCAATATCTTGTCTTCAGTGTGGAAGGGTGATTCATGACGTCAGAATTCTATGGTTCAGGTAAAAAATATATTATTCAGAGCAAAAGTTAAAAATCCCAACCCAATCATTCGTTCGATTAATTAAATGCCTCTACAAAACGAACCGTAATATAACCTGTGATAATTGGTTCTGAGTAGATAGAAATTGCCGGTTCACCAACACACGGATTGGTGAGGATTAGAGGATTAAGGGGGGGCGTGGCCTCTTGATGACGTCAGCGCCACCTGGCAGCGTTTTTGAGTCAATCAGGAGAAGGCCATGATCTTAGCGCCCCCTTGCGGGAAAACCTGGAACCTTGTAGTACAGCAGAATCTTGAAGAGAGTATGTGCTCCGGGGAGCGCCACCTATAGGTCAAATATGGAACTAAATTACGTATAAGGTTATGATCTATATTTTCAGTGCTGCCATCTATTTTATAAAAATCACAACTGAATTTTACATTTAATTTTACAGAAGATATATATTTTTAAAAGTTTGTCCTGAGCTAGGACCGAACCCGGGATCGCACGGTTGGCAAGCCAACGCCCTACCCACTGGGCTATCGAGGCTTGTCATTGTACGGTATTATAAGGTATTTAAAGAGTGAATATTTTAAAGGGAACTTGAGAAATATGATAGAGGATTCTGTGGTATTATATTATTTTAATTAGTTAATTAATTAATTATTTTTTTTAATATAATACATACTAAGCGCCCCCTAGCGGGAAAAACTTGAACTAAACTAGAACTTTAAATATTTAAGATTGTAAAACGATTTTACACTGTTACCAACATCTAGTGAATAAATTATATTTTGAAATTCTGATATCGATAATTTTACGCTGCAGGCGCCATCTATTGGTAAAAATTACAACTACATTTAAAATTTAATTTTGTAAAAGGTTTTATTTTAGTTTAAATTCTAAATTAAAATATATTATTAACTTACTATTTTTTTAACGATAGTAGTAATTAGTAAAAAATAATTATAATTACTTATTATTACTTTAAAGACATATCTAATTTATAAATAATATTTGAAAAAATATTCTATTAAAAGGAGTATTTACAAGTCTTTTAACATTAAATCTATAAGAGAAGATATTAACAAGGATATTTTTACGCATAAAATTATTGAAAACAGCTGTTAAATTTAAAATATCTTTAATTTTCATGCTAATATCAATTTCAAGTATAATATAACTTAGATATATCTTTAAACCCATTTAAACATAACTTGAAGACATTAAATTATACAATTACCATCTAGAACCTGAAACTTAAAACATATTATCAATTTAATAGTTTGGATAAAGTATTTATTTCAGAACATTACATACTAGCATGAAAAAAATGAGAAATATTATTTGATCTTACCTTGAAAAACATTCCATGACAGCTAACAAGGGATATTTTTAGACATAAAATTATTTAAACAAAGCGGGAATTCTCCAGTAGAGTTATTTTTTCCTTTTAATATTAGAAATAAAAACTGAAATATGATTCAATCTAGATAATTATTTAAATTAAATACACATAACATACCAATCCATACTATTAAATCTACAAGAGAAGATATTAAATTTATGCTAAAAAATTTTTTTTAATTGTCGACATATACATACTGCAATAGTCTACATTATTATCAAAAAGTTCATTGAATTATATTCTATAACAGAGAGAATATTTTTATGAATTTACTAGAATTAATTATCAAAAATAAATATAACGTCATCTATTGATTAAAAATGAAACTTAGAAAATTTAATACATGGTTTTGAGTATATTTTTCAAAACTTTAAATATTTTTAGTCGAAGGGCTTATTTTCAGGACTTTAAAATTGTTTTGCTATGTTTTTTAACGTGATATATAATTTTACATAGATACATTCGCAAAATAATACAAAATAATAAGAAATTTTTACATAGATAGGCTAAAACGAATATTTTTTTTTTCTTTTACTTGATATTTTTACACATGAAATTATTTTACAACAAGCGTTAAGTTTAAAATATCTATAATTTTTCTTAAGAATATTACTTTACAGTATAATATAATTTAGATAGAGCTTTGAAACCATTGTAACATTTAGTATAGAAAAAATTATTATTTGATCTTACCTTGAAAAACATTCCATGAAAGCTAACAAGGGATATTTTTAGACATAAAATTATTTAAACAAAGCGGGAATTCCCCAGTAGAGTTATTTTTTTCCTTTTAATATTAGAAATAAAAACTGAAATATGATTCAATCTAGATAATTATTTAAATTAAATACACATAACATACCAATCCATACTATTAAATCTGCAAGAGAAGATATTAAATTTACGCTAAAAAAATTTTTTAATTGTCGACATATGCATACTGCAATAGTCTACATTATTATCAAAAAGTTCATTGAATTATATTCTGTAACAGAGAGAATATTTTTATGAATTTACTAGAATTAATTATCAAAAATAAATATAACGTCATCTATTGATTAAAAATGAAACTTAGAAAATTTAATACATGGTTTTGAGTATATTTTTCAAAACTTTAAATATTTTTAGTCGAAGGGATTATTTTCAGGACTTTAAAATTGTTTTGCTATGTTTTTTAACGTGATATATAATTTTACATAGATACATTCGCAAAATAATACAAAATAATAAGAAATTTTTACATAGATAGGCTAAAACGAATATTTTTTTTTTCTTTTACTTGATATTTTTACACATGAAATTATTTTACAACAAGCGTTAAGTTTAAAATATCTATAATTTTTCTTAAGAATATTACTTTACAGTATAATATAATTTAGATAGAGCTTTGAAACCATTGTAACATTTAGTATAGAAAAAATTATTATTTGATCTTACCTTGAAAAACATTCCATGAAAGCTAACAAGGGATATTTTTAGACATAAAATTATTTAAACAAAGCGGGAATTCCCCAGTAGAGTTATTTTTTCCTTTTAATATTAGAAATAAAAACTGAAATATGATTCAATCTAGATAATTATTTAAATTAAATACACATAACATACCAATCCATACTATTAAATCTGCAAGAGAAGATATTAAATTTACGTTAAAAATATTTTTTTAATTGTCGACATATGCATACTGCAATAGTCTACATTATTATCAAAAAGTTCATTGAATTATATTCTATAACAGAGAGAATATTTTTATGAATTTACTAGAATTAATTATCTAAAATAAATATAACGTCATCTATTGATTAAAAATGAAACTTAGAAAATTTAATACATGGTTTTGAGTATATTTTTCAAAACTTTAAATATTTTTAGTCGAAGGGATTATTTTCAGGACTTTAAAATTGTTTTGCTATGTTTTTTAACGTGATATATAATTTTACATAGATACATTCGCAAAATAATACAAAATAATAAGAAATTTTTACATAGATAGGCTAAAACGAATATTTTTTTTTTCTTTTACTTGATATTTTTACACATGAAATTATTTTACAACAAGCGTTAAGTTTAAAATATCTATAATTTTTCTTAAGAATATTACTTTGCAGTATAATATAATTTAGATAGAGCTTTGAATCCATTATAACATTTAGTATAGAAAAAATTATTATCTAATCTTACCTTGAAAAACATTCCATGAAAGCTAACAAGGGATATTTTTAGACATGAAATTATTTACGACAAGCGTTATGTTTAAAATATCTTTAATTTTTCTTAAGAATATTACTTTGCAGTATAATATAATTTAGATAGAGCTTTAAAACCATTGTAACATTTAGTATAGAAAAATTATTATTATTTAATCTTACCTTGAAAGGCATTCCATGAAAGCTAACAAGGGATATTTTTAGACATAAAATTATTTAAACAAAGCGGGAATTCCCCAGTAGAGTTATTTTTTCCTTTTAATATTAGAAATAAAAACTGAAATATGATTCAATCTAGATAATTATTTAAATTAAATACATATAACATACCAATCCATACTATTAAATCTGCAAGAGAAGGTATCAAATTTATCTCGCGATGTTAATAGAGAAGATTCTTACATTATCTGAAATAATACAGACTTTATCATGTTTAGAAGATATTTACAAGAGTTCATTTTAGAATTAAATGAATCATGGTTTGAATCCTACAACAGTAGGGGGTATATGCAAACATGAAGACTTTAAATTATACAATTACCATCTAGAACCTGAAACTTAAAAATATATGCACCAATTTAAGTATCTTTATATAGTTTATGTACAGTTTTGAATATATTTCAAACCTTAAACGTTTTTTCCAACTTTGAAACTATATTATAAGTTAAGACGCTTACTAAAATTAAAAAACATTTTATAGAGGTAAAGACTTGAAAGATAAAATTTACAAGTTTTAATCCTAAATATTATATTTTATCCAGAAATGTAGACTATTAATATATGATTTTAAACCTAACATGCTTTCAACGATTACCTAAATTGCGATATAATGTTAAATTTCACAGATTATTTCACAGATTTTAAGATATTTATTTAACCTAAGATGTTTATAAATCCTATCCAAATTGGAATAGTGTTTGCATATCATCATAAACAACTAAATATTATCATTTTCATGGGTTTTAAGGTATTTATTCAACATAAGATGTTTATAAATCCTACCTAAATTGGAATAGTTTCTGCATATCAACATAGACTGCGTAAACAACCAAATATTAACTTAATTTAAATAAGAGCATATAATTTCCTTTTTGATAACTTAAATATATATATATCATACATGTTGCTAAATTAAAATTCTTGTTATACTTTCGTATAAGATAGTTTTTTTACATACAAGAACAGAAATAATATAGACTTTATTATGTTTAGAGGATTTGCAGATATTTAAAGCAGTTCACTTAACTTTAGAAGTAAATGGATCAGAGTTTGAATTCTACTGCAATAGAGGTAGTTTAACTTCACAATTATAATCTAAACAGATAACAAATCTTTGAAAAAAATATTCTATAAAAAGCAATAAAATATATTATGGAAACTTCAAATTAATTTATGATAGGTTTCATTAAATATTCTGCAAACGCTATGAAACATTTCGCATAGAAAATAATTACCATTTGATCTTACCTTTAAAATCTATAGTTTATGCACTTAATTCATATAATTTTTTACAAAAACAAGCTTTAACTGCATAAGAAGATATTATATTTGTCCCGCACATACATATAAACTTAAAACATATTAAAACTTACTAGTTCCCTTATAAAGGTTTCAAGACTTTAATGATTTTTTTACTATGTTTTAAATCTAATCTATAATTTTACATAGATATAACCATTAATAAATTGTTTTACATAGAAAAAAGCATACATCGCACCTAAAATTTTAGTTTTCTTAACAAAATAACCTGCAAAACTTTCATCGAAACAAATGTTTATTATGTTAAAAAAAATCAAACACCTATTGATATTACTTTGAAATATTATGCAAATAATAACTTTGAATAAGTTTTACATCAGAAATTATTTTCCGACAATTGTTAAAAAAAATTTATACTATAAGTTTAAAACGCTTCCTAACACTTAAAATTTTATCATTCTATAAGGAGTATAGTTTCTGCATATCAACATAGACTGCGTAAACAACCAAATATTAACATAATTTAAATAAGAGCATATGACTTCCTTTTAATACCATAAATATACATATCATAAATGTTGCTAAATTTAAATTCATGATATACTTTCGTATAAGATAGTTTTCTACATGCAATTACCCAAAATATTTTATCCATACAGCAACAGAAATAATACAGACTTTATCATGTTTAGAAGATATTTACATGAGTTCATTTTAGAAGTAAATTGACCAAGGTTTAAATCTTACAGCGGTAGGGGTATACGCAGACAATATTTTTATATGAGAACCTACTTACAATAGATCTTAAAATTAAAATAAGTTTTGTCAAGAATAAAACTCTGCTGTAGATTTTATAATCTAAGCATATACCACACTGTCATAGTTAACATTTTCAAAACTTAATGGTTTAAAATATATTATTATAAAACATATAAAATACTTACGGCATTAGTAGAAATATTCTGCATTGGAAAAAAAAATCTGGAGCTTATAATTAACCATACTTCTAAAACGAGACCCAATTGAAAAATATACAAGTCACGTTAGTTAATCTTGATTATCTGCGGTTAATTTTCCGTTACAGTCACAGTTATCTTCTCAAAATGAATCAATGATAAGATAAATAATTATTTTGCTATCATTTAACGAATCGTTCACGTTCCTTTTATTTTATTTGTCAAGAGTTGCCAAGAGTTGGCAACGATTGTAGAACGACTTTCAAAAATCTAACCCCTAGTGTTTACACAAGACATAGATTATTATTATCTTATACACGAGAGTATACTGTGGGAAAAGATCAGATAATATGTTTAATCAAAGTTAAACAATTGATACACGTTTTGCTAACCAAAACTTTATTCGATAGGTTAATTTTCAAATCTGAAACAAGCTTTGCTAACTGCTAATACAGTTTATTAATGTTGTTAATAGAGTTTTTAATAACGAAGTTGTTCGATTAATGCTTGCAAAACTGCAACTACTAAGTTGATCGAATATATATTAAATTGTATTAAGTTAAAATTCTAGTTTTCACATGAAAAAACATTATGCAACATAAGTATTAAAATTAAGTCTTTGAAATATTCTATAAAAAGTAATGAAATATACTATGGAGACACTTACCCATTGTTGCTAAGCTTGGCATTAATTAATAAAATAATTTTAAAGATCTATTAATAATACTTTGAAATATTCTGTAAAAGGTAACTTAGAATAATTTTTAAACATGATTATTCTATAAAAAATACAATATTATCAGTAACAGCAGCAGATAGTATATTCAAGATTATTGAAAACAACGTAACAGAGAATAAAATTTTAGATTATAAAGCAACAAAGGCTAATTTTCAAATGTACACTGTCAACCTCTACTATCAGTATTTTACGATTCATTGAAGTGGAAGTTATAGTTAAGTTCTTATTCTCACTTAACATTTTAATAACTTAAAAGTTTAACGTTGTATTGTACAACCGACACTCATCAGAATAATATAAATTGCTAGTAATCTTATCTAATGACGAAATAAAATAAACTATGAGTCATAGAAACTTATCTTATCTGATATAGCGATTCATTCGACAGTCGCTTGCTAGATTTTCAATCGGAGAGGGCTGTTTTAGAGTGCTTGTGCTGTTTATCAGTTAGATTATGAAACCTGCATTTAAAAAAATGAAGGAACAGCTTGTTCCCGAAAAAGATTGGTATGAGCAAAATTATGAAAATACAGATTTTTGCATGCATAATTTTGCTGAAGGAATCTTAAATGTTTTAAAAATTGAACAGAGAAAAAAAGAAGTGAATTGCTTCGGCCCATCAATGATAAAATATTTCAATCTTGGATGTAATGTTTTTGCAACTGTCCACATGCATATCAGTGGTGCAGCAGTCCACATCACTAAATTTAAAGAAAGTCACCTACATAAACTTCAAAGGGAAAAAGGAGTGTCAATGCATGGAGATACCTGGATCGAATTTAATAAGAAACTTCCTACCATCTCAACTGAATATAAAGACACTTCATGTATTGCAAACAACGAAATAATCGCTATTATAGATCAGGAAGTGTGTATTCTACAGGGGATGTATCGCATGAAAAATGTTAATTATGACTTAGATTCCGGAATTAAGTTGAATAGATATGAACTAAAACAACTTTGTGATTATGCTTCAGACATTACAGACTGTGTCGAACACACAATTTTATGTCGTACTTTGCCTCACATTCTACAAGAAAATATTGCCGATTCCATCTCCGATTGTTTTAAAGAACATTGTAATGTAGATGATGCGCTTGAAAATTTTTTCAGATGTGTTAAACAAGAACTGTTCAATGTATGTCATAAACTGTTTAAATGTGAAGGATGTATTATGAACCACCCCTCCCAATATCAACATTTGTGTCTAAAAAGCAGTGCTTTAGAAAAATATAAGAGTCTTGGTAAAATACCAATTTTTCATATAAGTATTCAAGATATTGTTAAAAATATATGTGATACATATTGTACATGTGCATACATTAATACTGAAATTTTTAAAAATCTTTGCATCGATGATTTTAAATACTATTTCGAAAACGGAATAGTTAAAGTGTAAATACTTTTGGATTATTCTAATGATCTGAAATTTCACTCTAAGGAATATCTTCAAGAATTGTAAGAATTTTTTTAGATATGTTAAATAAAGGTTGCTTTAAGGATGAATTATTCCATTTTTTTAGTCTATGTGTGTTTTAATGATGTCTTAAAAATTATAATAAATATTTTTTGATATCATTAAATAATTTTTAAGACATCATTAAAACACACATAGACTAAAAAAATGGAATAATTCATCCTTAAAGCAACCTTTATTTAACATATCTAAAAAAATTCTTACAATTCTTGAAGATATTCCTTAGAGTGAAATTTCAGATCATTAGAATAATCCAAAAGTATTTACACTTTAACTATTCCGTTTTCGAAATAGTATTTAAAATCATCGATGCAAAGATTTTTAAAAATTTCAGTATTAATGTATGCACATGTACAATATGTATCACATATATTTTTAACAATATCTTGAATACTTATATGAAAAATTGGTATTTTACCAAGACTCTTATATTTTTCTAAAGCACTGCTTTTTAGACACAAATGTTGATATTGGGAGGGGTGGTTCATAATACATCCTTCACATTTAAACAGTTTATGACATACATTGAACAGTTCTTGTTTAACACATCTGAAAAAATTTTCAAGCGCATCATCTACATTACAATGTTCTTTAAAACAATCGGAGATGGAATCGGCAATATTTTCTTGTAGAATGTGAGGCAAAGTACGACATAAAATTGTGTGTTCGACACAGTCTGTAATGTCTGAAGCATAATCACAAAGTTGTTTTAGTTCATATCTATTCAACTTAATTCCGGAATCTAAGTCATAATTAACATTTTTCATGCGATACATCCCCTGTAGAATACACACTTCCTGATCTATAATAGCGATTATTTCGTTGTTTGCAATACATGAAGTGTCTTTATATTCAGTTGAGATGGTAGGAAGTTTCTTATTAAATTCGATCCAGGTATCTCCATGCATTGACACTCCTTTTTCCCTTTGAAGTTTATGTAGGTGACTTTCTTTAAATTTAGTGATGTGGACTGCTGCACCACTGATATGCATGTGGACAGTTGCAAAAACATTACATCCAAGATTGAAATATTTTATCATTGATGGGCCGAAGCAATTCACTTCTTTTTTTCTCTGTTCAATTTTTAAAACATTTAAGATTCCTTCAGCAAAATTATGCATGCAAAAATCTGTATTTTCATAATTTTGCTCATACCAATCTTTTTCGGGAACAAGCTGTTCCTTCATTTTTTTAAATGCAGGTTTCATAATCTAACTGATAAACAGCACAAGCACTCTAAAACAGCCCTCTCCGATTGAAAATCTAGCAAGCGACTGTCGAATGAATCGCTATATCAGATAAGATAAGTTTCTATGACTCATAGTTTATTTTATTTCGTCATTAGATAAGATTACTAGCAATTTATATTATTCTGATGAGTGTCGGTTGTACAATACAACGTTAAACTTTTAAGTTATTAAAATGTTAAGTGAGAATAAGAACTTAACTATAACTTCCACTTCAATGAATCGTAAAATACTGATAGTAGAGGTTGACAGTGTACATTTGAAAATTAGCCTTTGTTGCTTTATAATCTAAAATTTTATTCTCTGTTACGTTGTTTTCAATAATCTTGAATATACTATCTGCTGCTGTTACTGATAATATTGTATTTTTTATAGAATAATCATGTTTAAAAATTATTCTAAGTTACCTTTTACAGAATATTTCAAAGTATTATTAATAGATCTTTAAAATTATTTTATTAATTAATGCCAAGCTTAGCAACAATGGGTAAGTGTCTCCATAGTATATTTCATTACTTTTTATAGAATATTTCAAAGACTTAATTTTAATACTTATGTTGCATAATGTTTTTTCATGTGAAAACTAGAATTTTAACTTAATACAATTTAATATATATTCGATCAACTTAGTAGTTGCAGTTTTGTAAGCATTAATCGAACAACTTCGTTATTAAAAACTCTATTAACAACATTAATAAACTGTATTAGCAGTTAGCAAAGCTTGTTTCAGATTTGAAAATTAACCTATCGAATAAAGTTTTGGTTAGCAAAACGTGTATCAATTGTTTAACTTTGATTAAACATATTATCTGATCTTTTCCCACAGTATACTCTCGTGTATAAGATAATAATAATCTATGTCTTGTGTAAACACTAGGGGTTAGATTTTTGAAAGTCGTTCTACAATCGTTGCCAACTCTTGGCAACTCTTGACAAATAAAATAAAAGGAACGTGAACGATTCGTTAAATGATAGCAAAATAATTATTTATCTTATCATTGATTCATTTTGAGAAGATAACTGTGACTGTAACGGAAAATTAACCGCAGATAATCAAGATTAACTAACGTGACTTGTATATTTTTCAATTGGGTCTCGTTTTAGAAGTATGGTTAATTATAAGCTCCAGATTTTTTTTTCCAATGCAGAATATTTCTACTAATGCCGTAAGTATTTTATATGTTTTATAATAATATATTTTAAACCATTAAGTTTTGAAAATGTTAACTATGACAGTGTGGTATATGCTTAGATTATAAAATCTACAGCAGAGTTTTATTCTTGACAAAACTTATTTTAATTTTAAGATCTATTGTAAGTAGGTTCTCATATAAAAATATTGTCTGCGTATACCCCTACCGCTGTAAGATTTAAACCTTGGTCAATTTACTTCTAAAATGAACTCATGTAAATATCTTCTAAACATGATAAAGTCTGTATTATTTCTGTTGCTGTATGGATAAAATATTTTGGGTAATTGCATGTAGAAAACTATCTTATACGAAAGTATATCATGAATTTAAATTTAGCAACATTTATGATATGTATATTTATGGTATTAAAAGGAAGTCATATGCTCTTATTTAAATTATGTTAATATTTGGTTGTTTACGCAGTCTATGTTGATATGCAGAAACTATACTCCTTATAGAATGATAAAATTTTAAGTGTTAGGAAGCGTTTTAAACTTATAGTATAAATTTTTTTTAACAATTGTCGGAAAATAATTTCTGATGTAAAACTTATTCAAAGTTATTATTTGCATAATATTTCAAAGTAATATCAATAGGTGTTTGATTTTTTTTAACATAATAAACATTTGTTTCGATGAAAGTTTTGCAGGTTATTTTGTTAAGAAAACTAAAATTTTAGGTGCGATGTATGCTTTTTTCTATGTAAAACAATTTATTAATGGTTATATCTATGTAAAATTATAGATTAGATTTAAAACATAGTAAAAAAATCATTAAAGTCTTGAAACCTTTATAAGGGAACTAGTAAGTTTTAATATGTTTTAAGTTTATATGTATGTGCGGGACAAATATAATATCTTCTTATGCAGTTAAAGCTTGTTTTTGTAAAAAATTATATGAATTAAGTGCATAAACTATAGATTTTAAAGGTAAGATCAAATGGTAATTATTTTCTATGCGAAATGTTTCATAGCGTTTGCAGAATATTTAATGAAACCTATCATAAATTAATTTGAAGTTTCCATAATATATTTTATTGCTTTTTATAGAATATTTTTTTCAAAGATTTGTTATCTGTTTAGATTATAATTGTGAAGTTAAACTACCTCTATTGCAGTAGAATTCAAACTCTGATCCATTTACTTCTAAAGTTAAGTGAACTGCTTTAAATATCTGCAAATCCTCTAAACATAATAAAGTCTATATTATTTCTGTTCTTGTATGTAAAAAAACTATCTTATACGAAAGTATAACAAGAATTTTAATTTAGCAACATGTATGATATATATATATTTAAGTTATCAAAAAGGAAATTATATGCTCTTATTTAAATTAAGTTAATATTTGGTTGTTTACGCAGTCTATGTTGATATGCAGAAACTATTCCAATTTAGGTAGGATTTATAAACATCTTATGTTGAATAAATACCTTAAAACCCATGAAAATGATAATATTTAGTTGTTTATGATGATATGCAAACACTATTCCAATTTGGATAGGATTTATAAACATCTTAGGTTAAATAAATATCTTAAAATCTGTGAAATAATCTGTGAAATTTAACATTATATCGCAATTTAGGTAATCGTTGAAAGCATGTTAGGTTTAAAATCATATATTAATAGTCTACATTTCTGGATAAAATATAATATTTAGGATTAAAACTTGTAAATTTTATCTTTCAAGTCTTTACCTCTATAAAATGTTTTTTAATTTTAGTAAGCGTCTTAACTTATAATATAGTTTCAAAGTTGGAAAAAACGTTTAAGGTTTGAAATATATTCAAAACTGTACATAAACTATATAAAGATACTTAAATTGGTGCATATATTTTTAAGTTTCAGGTTCTAGATGGTAATTGTATAATTTAAAGTCTTCATGTTTGCATATACCCCCTACTGTTGTAGGATTCAAACCATGATTCATTTAATTCTAAAATGAACTCTTGTAAATATCTTCTAAACATGATAAAGTCTGTATTATTTCAGATAATGTAAGAATCTTCTCTATTAACATCGCGAGATAAATTTGATACCTTCTCTTGCAGATTTAATAGTATGGATTGGTATGTTATATGTATTTAATTTAAATAATTATCTAGATTGAATCATATTTCAGTTTTTATTTCTAATATTAAAAGGAAAAAATAACTCTACTGGGGAATTCCCGCTTTGTTTAAATAATTTTATGTCTAAAAATATCCCTTGTTAGCTTTCATGGAATGCCTTTCAAGGTAAGATTAAATAATAATAATTTTTCTATACTAAATGTTACAATGGTTTTAAAGCTCTATCTAAATTATATTATACTGCAAAGTAATATTCTTAAGAAAAATTAAAGATATTTTAAACATAACGCTTGTCGTAAATAATTTCATGTCTAAAAATATCCCTTGTTAGCTTTCATGGAATGTTTTTCAAGGTAAGATTAGATAATAATTTTTTCTATACTAAATGTTATAATGGATTCAAAGCTCTATCTAAATTATATTATACTGCAAAGTAATATTCTTAAGAAAAATTATAGATATTTTAAACTTAACGCTTGTTGTAAAATAATTTCATGTGTAAAAATATCAAGTAAAAGAAAAAAAAAAATATTCGTTTTAGCCTATCTATGTAAAAATTTCTTATTATTTTGTATTATTTTGCGAATGTATCTATGTAAAATTATATATCACGTTAAAAAACATAGCAAAACAATTTTAAAGTCCTGAAAATAATCCCTTCGACTAAAAATATTTAAAGTTTTGAAAAATATACTCAAAACCATGTATTAAATTTTCTAAGTTTCATTTTTAATCAATAGATGACGTTATATTTATTTTAGATAATTAATTCTAGTAAATTCATAAAAATATTCTCTCTGTTATAGAATATAATTCAATGAACTTTTTGATAATAATGTAGACTATTGCAGTATGCATATGTCGACAATTAAAAAAATATTTTTAACGTAAATTTAATATCTTCTCTTGCAGATTTAATAGTATGGATTGGTATGTTATGTGTATTTAATTTAAATAATTATCTAGATTGAATCATATTTCAGTTTTTATTTCTAATATTAAAAGGAAAAAATAACTCTACTGGGGAATTCCCGCTTTGTTTAAATAATTTTATGTCTAAAAATATCCCTTGTTAGCTTTCATGGAATGTTTTTCAAGGTAAGATCAAATAATAATTTTTTCTATACTAAATGTTACAATGGTTTCAAAGCTCTATCTAAATTATATTATACTGTAAAGTAATATTCTTAAGAAAAATTATAGATATTTTAAACTTAACGCTTGTTGTAAAATAATTTCATGTGTAAAAATATCAAGTAAAAGAAAAAAAAAATATTCGTTTTAGCCTATCTATGTAAAAATTTCTTATTATTTTGTATTATTTTGCGAATGTATCTATGTAAAATTATATATCACGTTAAAAAACATAGCAAAACAATTTTAAAGTCCTGAAAATAAGCCCTTCGACTAAAAATATTTAAAGTTTTGAAAAATATACTCAAAACCATGTATTAAATTTTCTAAGTTTCATTTTTAATCAATAGATGACGTTATATTTATTTTTGATAATTAATTCTAGTAAATTCATAAAAATATTCTCTCTGTTATAGAATATAATTCAATGAACTTTTTGATAATAATGTAGACTATTGCAGTATGTATATGTCGACAATTAAAAAAAATTTTTTAGCATAAATTTAATATCTTCTCTTGTAGATTTAATAGTATGGATTGGTATGTTATGTGTATTTAATTTAAATAATTATCTAGATTGAATCATATTTCAGTTTTTATTTCTAATATTAAAAGGAAAAAATAACTCTACTGGAGAATTCCCGCTTTGTTTAAATAATTTTATGTCTAAAAATATCCCTTGTTAGCTGTCATGGAATGTTTTTCAAGGTAAGATCAAATAATATTTCTCATTTTTTTCATGCTAGTATGTAATGTTCTGAAATAAATACTTTATCCAAACTATTAAATTGATAATATGTTTTAAGTTTCAGGTTCTAGATGGTAATTGTATAATTTAATGTCTTCAAGTTATGTTTAAATGGGTTTAAAGATATATCTAAGTTATATTATACTTGAAATTGATATTAGCATGAAAATTAAAGATATTTTAAATTTAACAGCTGTTTTCAATAATTTTATGCGTAAAAATATCCTTGTTAATATCTTCTCTTATAGATTTAATGTTAAAAGACTTGTAAATACTCCTTTTAATAGAATATTTTTTCAAATATTATTTATAAATTAGATATGTCTTTAAAGTAATAATAAGTAATTATAATTATTTTTTACTAATTACTACTATCGTTAAAAAAATAGTAAGTTAATAATATATTTTAATTTAGAATTTAAACTAAAATAAAACCTTTTACAAAATTAAATTTTAAATGTAGTTGTAATTTTTACCAATAGATGGCGCCTGCAGCGTAAAATTATCGATATCAGAATTTCAAAATATAATTTATTCACTAGATGTTGGTAACAGTGTAAAATCGTTTTACAATCTTAAATATTTAAAGTTCTAGTTTAGTTCAAGTTTTTCCCGCTAGGGGGCGCTTAGTATGTATTATATTAAAAAAAATAATTAATTAATTAACTAATTAAAATAATATAATACCACAGAATCCTCTATCATATTTCTCAAGTTCCCTTTAAAATATTCACTCTTTAAATACCTTATAATACCGTACAATGACAAGCCTCGATAGCCCAGTGGGTAGGGCGTTGGCTTGCCAACCGTGCGATCCCGGGTTCGGTCCTAGCTCAGGACAAACTTTTAAAAATATATATCTTCTGTAAAATTAAATGTAAAATTCAGTTGTGATTTTTATAAAATAGATGGCAGCACTGAAAATATAGATCATAACCTTATACGTAATTTAGTTCCATATTTGACCTATAGGTGGCGCTCCCCGGAGCACATACTCTCTTCAAGATTCTGCTGTACTACAAGGTTCCAGGTTTTCCCGCAAGGGGGCGCTAAGATCATTGCCTTCTCCTGATTGACTCAAAAACGCTGCCACGTGGCGCTGACGTCATCAAGAGGCCACGCCCCCCTTAATCCTCTAATCCTCACCAATCCGTGTGTTGGTGAACCGGCAATTTCTATCTACTGTTCTGTTCAATAGAAGCTAGTCAAGGATTAAGGAGAAATGGTTTGGAGATTGTGGCTACCATGAAATGTAATAAACAACAAATACCCTCTGAATTTCCAGTTAGGAATACCTAGGAAAGATATATACCATCTATATCTGCCTTCCAGGCAGATGTTCCCACTAAGCGGGAAAAGAACCCTGTCCCCACCGAAGGTTTAATGTGTTTCATGCGCACGTAATTTCCTTTGGTCTAAAAATCAACCAAATGTCTAAAATAAATAAGATAGAGCAAATAAATTCTGTCTGTCTTATGGAGTACAATTTTTTTTCTTTTTTTTAAATCTATAAATCCAGATTGACAATCTTTTCAGAATTTTTTTTCTCTCCAAATGTAGCATTGACTTGAGCGAATCCAATTGAGCTGCCACCTAGCGGTCATAACTGCATCAAACCTCGCGAGTTATCTGACAGAAATCAAGGGTCAGTTATTGCACTTTATAACCAGTGTGGGCAATAATATTATAAAACGTTCAAAGATGGTCTCTTTCAAAACAGGGGTAATTTCAAATTATTTGGAACTTCTGAATCTCAATTCTCAAGATGCGTAAACTCGTGACGTTAAACTCTAAAAGCCTGTTCATGTAGAATCCGTTAGCGTCAAAGCAAAATTTTTAACCAATCATATACCAATCATTAACCCATTTAACCAATCAGCGCCACCAGAATCTTTTACGCTGACGGATTCAATGTGAACTGGTCCTTAAACCTGGTTCTCATTGCTTCCGAGGAACAAAGCGTCAGGGATAAAAAATTTAACCAATCACAGAGCTTAAAGAAATCCCCCCGTGATACCTCAAACCAATCACAGTTTTTATCAACAGTATCGGCGCTAATGGAAGATCGCTACCCTATGCTCCGAAAGCAACGTGAACAAGGCCTTAAACTAAGAATACGATGGCGGTTTTTCAGAAACGACGGCTCTTGAGTTAATAACTCCTAATTGGCAAAACGTTAATGTACTTTACAGTTAAGGTACTTTAATTAACTTTGTAATGATTTCAGAGTTAATGAGTCCAAACATTCAGTTATCAAAATTATACCTATTAAAGAGAAATAAAATCTATTTTGCTACCTGACAAAATTATCTATCCATTAAAACCTTCAATATCATTCTAACCATAAAACAAAGATAATTTAAATTTTACTGGCAACTATATGCTAAATTTTAAGTAAATATTCTGCTAAATCAACCAAATGTCTTTAAATAAAAATAGAAAGATGTAATTATATATTTTTTTAATATTTATTCAGCAAAATGATAAATTTTAATGATTATGGAGAGAATGGATAAAGCAGATGCAATCTACGGAGTCATTATAAAGATAGGTTTTTCCTCGAAACATTTTTAAATCACTGAACGCATATATCTAGTTTATTGTTGTCTTTCTGTCAAGAGGAAAGAGATAGAAAAACAATTTTAAATCATTTAGACATAGTTCTTTTCTAAGCCGCCAGACGAAATAATTTTTTATAACGTTATCAAGAATCAAACCCCAAAACATTAGTGCAAATTTATAAGTAAATAAATTTTTTATATATATATATATATATATATATAATAGAGAGAGAGAGAGAGGATTATATTTCAAACTATCTAGCAAATTAACTGCTGAGCATGCTATCTTAAGATTTGTCAGAAAAGGAAAAGGAGGAAAACAGAATAATGAGATTGTGCTGTTTCCAAAAAAAAATCAAGCTATTGTCGTTTCAGGAAAATAGCAAATCCGCTTTGTTGAAATATTGCTTGTTTAAACAAAAAAGAGAGGCTTATTCTGCGCAGGTAGAGGATATTATACAAAATTTCCTTTATACGATTTTCTACTTTAAACATAGTTATGGGTTTTTTTTTGCTACTATAAATTCTTCGTTTAAAATATCGTTAGTCTATGTAACTATTATTTCTAAGAATTTATTTAAGTAATAGTTAATGTATTTATTTACAGTAAAAATGATTTACTAAGAACTAAATTATTTATACATTCCATCTATATCGGTGTTACACGATACTGAAATATATTTTCATTCTTTTTTTTAAAGAATATAAATCCAATACCCGCATGAAACGCGATATGTGAAATTTTTTTGAAAAGTCCCTTTTATGAAAAATTTTCGTATTTTATAAAGTTTTCAATATTGTTAATAAATATTATAAAAACCTCGTAGTTCAGTACAGTTGACAACTGTTTCCTGAAGCAAATTCTGTGCAAGGCACTTACTGTTCATTGAGTATCAAGGATCAGCATTGGTACTTTACCTTTGATTGAAGTGATTGAAGTGACCTTTGATTGAAATGATTTGGCATCTAAAAAAAAATCCAAATTCGAATTAATATTTTAAGAAAAATTTTTTGTATGAAGTAAGAAACAAACATTTTGCTTCATTTACAGAGTCTCTCCACGAACCAGCCTAAACTAATGAAAGTTCAGATCTTGAAACAAAGCCTAAAATCTCCACGCAGACTGAATTTATAACTTGCAAACTGAATTTATAAAAAATAATGCAGCCAGCTGGATTTGAAACAAACCCGCTGAAGATCCGCAACAAACAAATCGTGTGTCTCATGGGGGAAATTATAAACGTTATGAGTTAACAGGAATAAGGGACGAGCTATATTTATTGAACAGAGGTTCATACGGTTGTAAACATACAGAGAGAAAAATATTGCGATATGAAAAGTGCCTGTTCGTTAAGAGGAACAGGCACTGAAAAGAGTACAATCAAGCGATCGGACTGATAGAAATTAATTCTAAATCCATGAATTATTCCATAAGTTTATGCTTCTACTGATTTTAAAATTTCTTTGTAAGGGACAGCTGGTAAACATGAAGTTTAACTTACAAATAAATAATTTAGGAGTAAATAAAAAATTTCAGACAATACACACATTTTATTTCGTTTTGGTCTTTTTGGCTGAAAATTAATAGCTCCCAAATTTTCAGGAAAGAAGTCAATGTGGGATTGGAAGAAATTCACTTTCAAACTCATCAGGCAACCTAAAGGTTGAAAATGCTTTCAGCATTCATATGACGTACTTTTTGTAGTCAAGATCTTTATTATTGCCTAAAAATTTCTCTACGACCTCTTTTAATTCAATCCACATTTCTTTTAGAGAATCTATCATGGCACTGGCAAACTCTTCATCAGCTATAAGCCTTCTAATGTCTGGTCCAACAAACACACCTTCCTTCAATTTTGCCTCCGAGAGGCCTGGAAACTTGGTGACCAAATACTTGAAGCATTCTGTGATTTCACGAATTGCTTCATCAACCCCAATTTTATATGGAGAGGTGGTAGAAGAACTTTATGCGGAGGAACCAGAGCTACTCGGAGGACATTGTTCTGACCGACTGTGAGTACTCTTGGCTGCAACGCTTCTTGGACCAGTGATTTTATGGGTCTCGGGTGTCTCATTGACACATAAAACAAATCTATTTAGTATATCCAGCTTGTTTCCTGAGCAGCATGCACAAGACCTTTAAATCCCCATACACTTGCCAGCCATGGTCTCCATATTTAAGTTTACGACGAACCAATTCTAAGTTCTCGTAGATTTCCTCCAAGTGTACAGAATGGCCTACAGGGATGGAAGCGTAAAAACCGCCGTTGTGGAGCAAAACTGCTTTGAGACTTCTTTTTGAAGAATCTGTGAAAAGACGCCATTGCGTTGAATCATATTGGACTTTGAATTGACTTATCAAACCTTCGACATCGGTGGTCGACATCGATGCAATAAACCAACTTGCCTTTCTGGGCAAAGTAAGGAACGAACTCCTTTTCACAATGTCTGAACCATGAAAAAAACACTCCTGGCAACACTAAATTCCTGCTTTTGAACCTTGAACCGAGTAACTCAGCGGCATCTTTGGAAAGATTCAAGTCTCTTACCAAATCATTCATCTCCTCCTGGGAAAAAAATTGGTCTTGTATCATCTTCAAAGTCAGAACTTGATTCGTCATCTGGTTCAGGTATGACTTCACCTTCATTGGAGCTAGGAATCTCTACCAAGGTAACTGGGGTCTTGGATACTGGTATATCTGTGCCATGGGGGATAGGACGAATGAATTGTTGAGTGAAGATTGAGGTATGAAATGGAATGCTTCCATTTGGAATTATACCCTTTCACATCGCATGAACAAAAGTAACAGTCTTCACTGTGGTTCTTTTGCTCTCGCCATACCATAGTAATCCCATAACGGAAAGCTTTGTTTTTAACCCATGAACCAACTTCGGAGGTCCTCAACAGACCGTTTACACACTTTATGAGGCGCCCAAACTTTATCTTGATCTCCAAGTTTTAGTTCGAAGTATGCGAAGTATACTTTTTTCACAAAGTTTGTGATATTTAGCTCTTGCTTCAACACTGTATATTCATCACAAATGAAACAGAAACTGTCAGTCATATTAATACATTTTCGCGTAGTCATAACGCTAACTTGGGAAAACGCGATTTAAGAATGAAGATCTAACTCGAAGTGAGATGAAAAAGTGTGAACAGGTGAAAACAAATAAAAAATTGAATCAAGCTCGTGCATGTCAGAGCCTGCGAGGTCAGCTTGCAACATGTTGATTCTGGTTTCCATTAGCTCACTCTGAAAGTTCTTTTCTTTGAAAGTTATGTTGTTTATTCTTTTTGGAATTGTATATCTTAAATGCATGTTAATAAATTAATAGTAATTTTGACTTCAAATTTAGTTAAAAACCCTAAGATAAAAATACCAAAAATTGAGAAAATTTGCTAAATTTGAAGAGAATTTTGCATTTTGTGTTAAATCCTGACGTCTAGGATTTTTTTCAAATTTTTGTTCGTATTCAGCACACCAAAATACATGGAAATTAGTTGAAAATAATTAAATAGCTTTTTAGTTGCAGACGTGTGTAATGTAAAGAATCTTAATTTATTGCGTAAGTAAAAAATACATTTATTTTTAATTAATTTTAATTTAAGTTACTTTAAAATTTAAGAAAATGGGCTCTAAATCCCAAAACTATAAAACTGTCTAGCTTTTTTATTTCTCTATCAAGATTTTAGGTTTTTATTTTCAATTTGCTACTTCATTAGAAATTAATCATAGGCTAGACTGCATCGCTTTA
Source organism: Dolomedes plantarius (assembly GCA_907164885.2). Lineage (NCBI taxonomy): Eukaryota > Metazoa > Arthropoda > Arachnida > Araneae > Dolomedidae > Dolomedes > Dolomedes plantarius. The sequence goes on along the minus strand of OU015496.1, from coordinate 28,194,151 downwards.
AGTAATAAAAGTAAGAATATATTTTTGCTGTTTGTAACTGTAATAAAAAATCCTTTTTCAAAATTTTATGTGATATAAATCACTAGAAGCAAATGGCACTCGATGGCATATCTTTTGACAGCAGCAGGAGATTGACTGCTAATGTTACGACGACATTACCATTCTCTTGCGTCTTACATTGCGTTGTGATTAGCGGGAAGAAAAACTTGCTCTGCAGTACAATCAGGACTCCGGAGCACAAAATACCACGTTGATGCTGTTTTCAAGACTTTATTATAACATATAATACAACGAACAGACTATCATAATTTGTGAGAAAATGAGCATCTCCAAAAAAGCTCTCTAAACTCCCTCGGCTGTGGTTAGCCCTCATAAAGTAGGGGTTGGCAGAAAATGTGTGCCTCTAGAAAACCGCCAACAATACAAATCTTGCCAATTAAAGTGGGAAACACCCATACCCCAAGTGACTGGGACATAATGATCGGAAGTGCTGACCCCGCCAAAGTAGAGCCAGACCCCCCGACACCTCCACCCACCAGTGGGGTCCGTCAAGAAAAATTATTGATGGCCGGGATCCTCAAGACGGCAGCAGATGTTCCAGACCGGTGGCGATTGCCTCTCAGTCACCACACACTGAGACAAAGTCATTCCCGAAAACGGAAGATAAGGCCAGGAAAGAGGATTTGCAAGGCATTTACAAACCTTTCTACAGCAGACAAAAGTCGTCACAACACTAAGATGCTTGAGGAAGATCTCGTAGTTAATATTACTGATGAGCTCAAGACAAAGTATTCCAAAGATCTAGATAGTGATAAATTGTAAAGCATGGTTAAACTGTTTATCCACATTTAATTATTTAAGGGGGTCCGGGACACATTTTGAAAAAAAATTTATTTATTGAGTTAAAATTTTGAATTTCTTTGTGATGCTTAACCATATAATTTGTAAACAAAATCACATAAAACTTCTCAAAATGTTTTTAAAAAAATTTAAAATTTAAAAGTTTTAAAAAGTGGGGTAATTTAAAATTGTTATAACTCGAAATATTATTTGTCGAATTTCAAAATTTTTTCATTTAATTAAACAGAAATATACAAGTTTTAATTTTGATTCAGCAATTTTTAAAATATTAATTTTTAAAAAAAATTCAAAATATTTATATTAAAAATTGCAAAAAAAATTATGTAACTTATTTTTAAATAACCATATTTTCAAAAGTAAATATTTTTTTCAAATTTTCTGAATCAAAATTAAAGTAAGATAGTTGAAAAAGAGATGTTCCAAGTTTCAATCATTTATCTTTAACGGTTCTAGACTTATAACAATTAAAAGACGAGACATGGGGAAAAGACGCGGAAAAACGCACTTACAGGTTTAAAAAACGTTTGGCAACTATTAGAATGTTACAAAAAAAATAATAATTTATCCTGTTCTAATTAAGATAGAAACATGATTTAAAAGTAATTTTAAGCGTAAAAGAACACAGAAATTTTTAATGCAATAAAATTTTTTTTGAAAATTCGAACAATTTTGTGTTCTGGACCCCCTTAATCTAAGATCTACTACTTCCGAATACCTGGTTCTACAAAGATTGGAACCAGGATTTCGGTACCAATTTCCTCCTGGTGTCAGGGTACTCGGTTATGCAATCCCTAGTAGGCAGTGCCGTAGACGCTAGACGAGTGGTATAAAGGAAAGACCGCTTTCTACCGAACTGGGTTCTACTGCCGAACGGTGTCTACTACTAGAGCAGATTTGCATCGGGCTACAAAACTTCTCGTGTTAAAGCGTTATGTATCTTTAGAGGAACATGAACTTATTTTGGTTTTATAATATTTTTGCATGTTTATTGAATGGTGAAAACGTCAGACTACAGAATGATTCTTTTTTTAATTTAAAACTCTTCGGCAAGGTCAAGATTTTCTGAAATGTATAAACTTATGCAAATATCCTGTGAGGAAATTTCTTTAAAAATGTGTGTGGTTGTTGCTGTTTCTAAATCCTCTATGTTATATAAAGCTTAATGTAAAAGATATTTCAGCGCAATTAAAAATTATTAAACATAAAGAATGTTCTATTTACCTCTTTACTCCTCCCATTTACATGCATTTAAATTTATAACACAGGAGGAGAAACTAATTTTAAAGTATAATACACCGCGGAATAGATATCAGATGAAAGTAAAATATTTTGTTAAAAGTTCATGGGTTAAAAGTCTCTTCTGTTCGTCTTTAAGCTGAGGGGATAAGATTTGTGATAGGACACGTCTGAAGGGTTTTTTTAAATCCGATAGTTTGAAGAACGATAAGTGATTTACATTCTTCATTTAAATATGATAAAATATCTTTAATTGTCTTTTTAAAGCGACTAAAAGGGTTACTGCAGTTGTGAAACTCTTTATTATATCATGTAAGAAAAGTTTAGCATTTTAACATTGGTAGGGTATACCACTTCTTAAATACAATTTCGTGCTCGAAAAAATATATTTTGCTGTACAACTCTAAAACACACTGGAGAAACGAGAGGCATATTCTGTATATATTAATATTGGTAGTTAAATTAAATAGTTTCTTCATTTTTATTTTATTTTAGGAGGTGTGTAAACTGACGTCACTAAAATTCACTCCCCATGTTTAAGCCTTTTTTCTGAGTATTTTCCTTGTGAAACTTCACACTCCAAAAAGCAACGGTGGCGTAACTGCCAAAAGGCCATTAATCTCAATGGTGATTTCGCCGCTTTTTGTAAAATAGGGCTTAGACTGCAGTCATTTACGACAGATGGTAGGATGTATAGGAGAGTAACTTGTTGCGTCCATTAAGTGATTGTTATAATATTAAAAAAGTTGCACAATTCATGTATAGAAAGTGAAGTCACTGTTCATAATATACGGAAGAGCCCAAAATACTGGTACAGGCGTGCTTATGCAAATAACGAAGATATGCAACCAATCGGACAATTCTAGAAGGACAATTGGACACCCCATACGTCGAGAGTTGCTATCTAGTGGCTCCGGGATCCCTCTTTTAACTTTAGACACTTCCACTAGCCACCTAAATCTCCAAACATGAACCTTATTGAGCATATCTGGGATGCCTTGCAATGTGCTTTTTAGAAGAGATCTTCACCCCACCCCACCCCTCCTGCTATCCTATGGATTTGTGGACTGCCCTGCAGAATTCATGGTGCAAATTGCCTCCAGGATACCTTCAGACATTAATCGAATCCATTGCACGTCATGCTGCGGCACTTCTGCGTGCTCGTGGGGGTGCCCTCTACGATATTAGGCAGGTGTACCAGTTTTCAAACTCCTCAGTGTTAGGGATAGTTTTTTGAAGAAAAATGGTAACAGTGGCTGGGGAAAATAAATTAATGCGACTTCCACTGAAAGCAGATTACGTTTTTAAGGGCAATTTTTTGTTAATGATCCTTGCTGGTTGGGATGTAAGTCTACGTGTACGGAAATTTTTGGTACGTAAATAATTGTATCAAGAATATTAGGTTATATTAATTTTCTTTTGCATGCAAATGTAAATTATTCTTAATGAATGACTAAAGAACGTGTTAACAAATATAATACGAGGTTATTGTTGGAGGATTTTCTGCAAGACGGAATACAATAGGAAAATATGATTTAATAATATCAAATATTTTTTATTTAAATTGTACCCCACTGCCGTATCACCGTAAACCAAAATACTACAGATCGTAAAAAAGAAAGGAAACTTATCGGTAGGTTTTTTACCAAATATCTTGTAGTGTGATTACTTGATTTTACGACATTTTTTTATGCAGTGTATTTTATGCACATTTGAAAATTCTATTAACTTTAAATGAAGTGCGTAAACACACTAGTGTCAAAAGTCTTTGTTTTTAATATTTTTTTCGGAAAACTTACTTTATTAGTGGGATATATCAATAGCTTTAAGTGCTGTTAAGAATTAAAAACTAAATATTCTTAAAATCTGAAAAACTATGGCATCCATATTTAAATATCCAGTTTCATGCCAAAACTCGGAATTAAAAAATAAGCGTATGTTAATATGTTATTAGCAAGATGCAAAAAGCAGGCAAGTTTATTATTTATCAAAGTGAAGGAATCAAAGTTCAATTTATGTAACACCTTATAAAAAAAACAGCCACAATCCTAATATATAAAATCCGTAATGTTTCATGTCTTCGTCTGACCAAACTTTTGTCCTTCAAACTCAAAAATTATTAGCTTTAAATTGATTTAAATTTCCATTTTGTAGTAAATCAAGACACTTTTTTAATTGGTTAAGGTAACTGCCTACGTTGAAAATGTCATTTTTACACTATTTTGGTCAATTTTATTTTTTTGCAAGAATACTCTAATTTAATCTTTTTTGTTATCAAAACCGTTTTGATTTTTATTCTATATCAATTAGAAGCAGAGTTATAGCTATTATAAAAAACATCGTCTGCTACAAAATTGAAGTGACAAGCAACTTTAAATGCGCTTTTCTCAGAATTATGTTTTTTAGCATAAATCTCTACCGTTATCACGATATCTCCCATAATAATGCATGTAATTTGATAAAATTTTCAGAAAATCTTTTAAATGCTGTTTTTAATGAAATGACTTAAACAATTGATGTATAGTGAATACTTCTTTTTTTTTATTTGGGGTTGTTTTTATGAGGGAAGGAATGACGAATCGGGGAAAATTTTCATATTGGAACATAAAATTCTCTGTATTATTTTTACATTTTAAAATTTCTCTTAGACTGTAGGTCATTTTGAAGATAACTGTTATATGTATTATGTGTTAGAAGGATATTAAAATAGTAGCATTAGAATTTTGTGCAGAGTGGTAGGCTTTTTAGCTAAATTTCATTAAAAATACTTCAAATTGATCAATTTATAAAATAGTGTGTAT